>JBBPCZ010019489.1:0-14494 GCA_037974445.1 Brycinus macrolepidotus
CACACACACACACACACACACACACACACACACACACACACACACACACACACACACACACACACACAAGGCCAGGATCCGGATTCGAACCCCCAAACCTGGAGGTGTGAGGCAACAGTGCTACCCACTGCGCCACCATGGGGTCTATATTTTTATTTTAACCGCAGTATAATAATTTAGTATAATATTAATGTTGATATGTGTAATATCAACATTAATATTATACTAAATTATTATACTGCGGTTATTTCTGAGTATCTACTCTGGTTCCTAAATGATTTCTGACTTGAGTAGATTACCACATCAGCCTCTACATTAGATGGAGGTTCTTCAATCTTTTTAAAGTTTCTTCACTCTCACACATTAATTTAAAGAAATCGTTCTTTAAAGAGCTATGCTTTGTAAGATATTTTAGGGAACTAAAAGTAGTTATTCTGTGGCTTTGGTCTAAATAACCCTTTTTTTGACACCTTTATTTTTAAGAGAGTAAGTATAATGTAATCTAAGTGTTAGTCTAACATGTTCTACTATAATATAAAATGATAAAGAATACAAATGTAATGTTTTAAAGTATGGGCATATTACAGTACATTTGGTAATATGGGTGTAAGTCTAGTGCAATGTAATATGATAAGTAATGTAGATGTAATTATAACAGTAATACCATAATAAAGAAATAAATGTATTGTTCAATATACTGTACTATTTTAATATACTGTATATACTCTACTATTGCAGTCCACATCATTGCAAATTCAATATCAAAATAATTAAACAACGCAGTCAAAGGTCTAGGTCCATGTACACCACTGCTGTAACAACAAGAGTTCTTGGGCTAGACTCCAAATGCTTCTACCACTGTTAGTCACTCTAAGAAACAGAATATGACAAATAAATACATGTACATAGAGGAATTCATTCCAGAATATCCCAACTGCTGCTTTTAAAACAGGAGAATTTTGCAGAAAGTGATTTTGATTGACATCTCACTTGGTTAATAATTTTCTTTGTATTTTTGTTTTGGGAATTGGTTATACACAAAAAATAACAGCACAATTCTAGGTTTATATCAGCTACGATTTGGAAAGAAATTGCAAATATACAATGGAGTGAGAGAAGAGATTCAAATGGTAAATCAGATTGCAAAATTCAAATGACCAATCAGAGCACCAGATACAACTAACAAATAACCTATTAATAATGACAACCTGGCAATGCCAAAAACCACTTGCAGGGGGAGGGATGGGAGGGGAAAAAGAAGAAAAACAAAACAGTCCCAAAAAAACAAGGAACAATAGATATTAATCAAACAGAAGTAACATGTTTATAAGTTAAACACTTTAAATTAAAAATGTTTAAAAGGGGTGTTTTGATATTTTGTAGAAAATTCAGATCATTAGCAGCAGCAGACTGTAATGACAGCAGACCAGAGGATGTGCTGGATGTAGAGGCCTTTACTCTGATGTACAGGGAAGAGCACATGTACTTGGCCATGGATATAGGCTGCAAGAACTGATTTAGAAGGGGCGGGAGTATCCAAAAGAGTTTTATAAATAAGCGTAATGGATGAAGGGCCATAGCAAAATGAACAGCAGAATGGTAGATTGTGTCAAGGTTTTGAAGTGTCCCTTTGCAAGCCAGTCTATAAACTGTATCTCTATAATCAAACAAAAAGGAAGTATGGTCTTGTGAAAAATTATGTGTTTGGCAGCAGAGTTTTGCCTTGACCTAGCAATGGTGACAGCGTGAGATAGGGATAATGCACTTTTCTACCCAGATTCCTAGTTATTTACACACCATAACCAGCTCAAGCATGATTCTCTCTCTAGTGGTAATTTTGAAAGAGTGAAAGGGTGCAGGATTCAAGTGGCTGATCAGATCCAGAATTTATCATCAGACTGGAATGTCAGACTGCAAAATTCAAACTGGCCAATCAGATGCCTGAATTCAATTACCCAGTTAGACTGTAGCTGCAACTGGTTACTCAGTTTTCAGAATTCTAGTAGCCAGTCATACAGTATGGTGCAAAAGTCATAGGCACCTGCAAAATTAATATTTAAAAACTGTTTGGATGAGCCATCTGCTTTTTATTACTAAATATACTAAATAAACTAAAAAGAATTAGTACAAATAACATTATACACTAAATATCATGATTTTATGTAAAGTAGATCAATGAGACCCTTGTGGAAGTCCAGTATTACTTGTAGTTTTCATCAGAAACCAGTACGTCATTAAATTAAATAGGAGCCGCTGATGGAATTCCACAAATCCAAACAACGGCACTGAGGAGAAATCTGGAACCGAACCTGTGTTCTCTTTACCACCTCACACAATATTAACTACTTCTTTTTTTTTTTACAGACAAAACAAATCTTGATACGTTTTACTGTTTTCTTGTTTGTTTGTATTCATTCTAATGTTAACTTTGCTAGCAGAAAGACA
This sequence comes from Brycinus macrolepidotus, assembly GCA_037974445.1. Taxonomy (NCBI): domain Eukaryota; kingdom Metazoa; phylum Chordata; class Actinopteri; order Characiformes; family Alestidae; genus Brycinus; species Brycinus macrolepidotus. The sequence continues at coordinate 2,446 of JBBPCZ010019489.1, forward strand.
CATTATCTCAATCTGAGAAAAACTGCTTTAAACAATTTGGATAGGTGCCTAAGACTTTTGCACAGTACTGCATTGCACAATGTAAGCAGCACATCAGAAGCATTTCTATGGAACGTTTTCCAGTTGGTAACACTATTATTCAACCCAGTCATGTTCGTGCAGCTTGTCAGGGATACAAGACAGCAGCCCTTAAAGCCCGTCAGGTTAATACGACTTTGGCTCCTCTGCTTAAACCTCTGTGTGTGTGTGTGTTTCTTTCAGATCAGTGACTCGCTCCTACTACCGAAACTCAGTGGGCGCCCTGCTGGTCTTTGACCTGGGTAACCGTGCGTCGTTTGAGCGCGTGCGGGAGTGGCACGCGGAGGTGTGTGAGCACGTGCGGCCTCAGGCCGTGCTCTTCGTGCTTGTGGGCCACAAGAGCGACCGCGAGGCGGAAGGGGAGCGTGTGGTGACCCGGGAGGAGGCTGAGAAATTGGCCACGCAGCTTGGGGCGCCCTACGTAGAGGCGTCCGCCAAAACAGGCTACAACATCCATGAGCCCTTCGAGCTGCTGAGCCGTCGCGTGTACCAGGGGCTGCTGGCAGGAGAGGTGCAGATGAGGGAGGGCTGGGACGGAGTGAAGAGCTCAGCTCCACACAGCCAGAAGAAAACCACCAAACTGGAGAGCAGCGAAACTGACACACAGAGCAAACGCTGTGGCTGCTAGCTGCTTTCCAGAGACTGATGAACTGATACTGATGTAAAACAAGTGTTTCAGTAAATAAGATTCTGACATGGGCCCCAGCATCACCACCCCAAAGCACAAGGCCATTGTCAAAGTAACACTGCTGATCTCAACCATTTCTAGAAGAAGAATACAAGAGGTGGTCTCAGGAGTCACCAGTCTCCTTGATCCTTGATTCGGTGGTCTTGATGTCAAGACATCCCATGCAGAAGAAACTTTCTTTCAGTGCTCTAGGGTTTTGGATATTCACTCTGATCACAAGATTTGTTGATATGAGTTTGCTACATAATGTACAATTATCATAGGATTCAAGATGCTACCCAAATAATATAGCAGTGAGACAATAATAAAGACTGCTTTTTAAGTATTTGACTTTGAAACAGTGCTTTTATGTTTGTCCTGGGTCTGTTCTCTACTCTAGAACTATCAAATATCAGTAGTAGTAGAACATCAAACATTTCCGACGTACACAAAGTTTTATATATATATATATATGCATGCAAAAACATAGGAACACTTCTTGTTCAAGATAATTTTGCACCATTTCAGCCAGTTGATTTACGCTATTTGGTAGTTCTGACATATACACAAAATTGTTAGATATCCAAGTCCTTTTATTTAAGAAAAAACACAAGATTTTTATAAAGAACAATGAAACTTGGCCAAAAACACGAACATTTCCTCCAAACCTTACAAAACAATCCTGTGCCAACCCCACAGCAGATTGAAACCACTGAGCATGTTTGACAGACGTGATTTAAGTAAGGCTTGTGTCAGTATTCCAGTAATTGTCGCTACATTAAGTCCACAGTACTGTTGAAAATAAAGCCTAAATTAGAACTAAGCACTACAAAACACTGCAGTAGTACAGACCACTCTTTGTGTGTGACCACCTTTGCCAGTTGGCAGTTTTATCATGTAAACATGTCAGGTGTGTACAACTTTTAGTAATATGGGTAGAGCTGCAAATGATGAATGTTAATCAAGTACTAACAAAAGTACTGCATATGTGAAAGTCCTCACTGAACCATACAATACAGTTTCAAAAGAAAAGTCTCTATTCAGCATCACAACACACAACTGGAAAAGGGACCAAAAAAAATATGATGTGATGGTATGGACACTGTCTACTTTGGACACCCTCTGAAATACCAGCACAAACTTGCATTCATAATATATATAACCTGGGATCCAGCAATACTAATATGTAATAATGAAAACCAGGCGTCAATAGGGGGGAAAAAAACCCACTATTGAAGTAAAGAAATATGTGTCCTGTAATAATCTCAATTTATTAGCAGGGCATTAATTACATTGAATGACAGGACTGACACTGCCAAAAACTTAGATTTGCCTCAAGCCATGAAATATATAACAGTAACTGTTTCAGTGTCTTAATTAATATTTATTTTGCCGAAACCACTGATTTGAATTTCTGGAAAAGTTATAGCTGAAAAAATCTTGAATTAAACAACAGCACCTAAATACTTTAGTGCACAGCGAGATGTGAGTGTTATTACATGTGGAAAATTAAATTCAGATTTCACAGATGATTCAAAATGTTGCAGATAAAATACACTTTGGAGAAAACAGTGACACTGTACAGTCCTTCATGTTGTGTGCCACACAAATGACTAACTTTACTATGTCAAAATGATGACCTCTGGAAAAGTGGCACTATGTGTCTTTATTTAAAAAAACAAGCAAGCATAATGCCATGACCAGTACTATTCACCATTACAGGATATTTACACCCATAGATCACAAACTAATCTGCATGAAAAGTCTTCCAAGAAAAGATCAAACCAATTCTAAAAGAAGGAAAAAGAAGTAATGTAATGTAAAGTAATGTAATGATAAATATGCAGTTATATATAATTTATACATATTTTCAAAGCGGCCGCTGAAAAAGCGTAAATGCCCACAATGAGTGATCCGTTTTTATGTATTTCATGCAACATCTAAGATATTCAGTTGTAGTATTTAGGTCTATAATAGCATAGCTTATTGTAATCACAGGAAGCACAAAGCATACTAACAACAGCCAAATAACAGCGTCAAAGCAACAGCTTGGGCAAGTTTGTAAAAGTAAAAAATCAGAAGCACCTGTCTGACAATAGCGCCTCTATCTGCTTGATATGGAGGCCTGCTACCCCACAACTGCAACACCTTTAAAAGTCGCATGTTCTCCTCAGAACCAAAAAGCAAAATTTAGTGAAATATTTCTTGGTCTTCTTGATCTTGCTACTTTTTGGTCGTCTTTCGGATCAGTGCCATTCGCTGAAATAACAAAGACCATTACTTAGCAAAAAAAAAAAAAAACTTGCTTTTTAATGTATGTCTGTTCTGTATTTTTCTTTTAGTCTAAGAACATGAAGACTGACCTGTTTGTGTGCTTCTGTAGTACATGCCTTCTTGTATGGGCGAATTTCATCCGAACCAAATCCAGGGATCCACATGTTCCACTGGCGCTCTGTGGAGTCACATGACACAATGAAGCACTAATTTTTTTAAACATGTACAATTCAAACAGAAACATGTCACAGAATAACACATCAATGAGCTGGTAGTATGTGGAGTGTACATGTGGAGTGTATACTATGTGGAGTGTATATTACATAAACTTACTTTAAATACACAGACAAGGCAGTGATGAGACGTAGTAAGTATATATAAGAGAGTCTTAATTAAAATACTATTCTGTACTGTTTGTCTTGAGGATATTTTATAAACAAATGTTCTACACACCTACAACACCCATTAAAGGATCTATAAATTCCCATTTACAGGGTCTAGATTCACAATATAAATGACTGTCTAACAAGGCACTTACCAAGATGCAACTGCACATCCTTTACTTCCAGCGTGTTAGACTTTCTGTGCCGGGCAAGCTGGCAGGCAGCGGTTACCACACTCTCTATGAAATCATCAGCAACCTGAAGCAACATCTGACAGAAAAAAAAAAAAACAGACTCACACTCACTATTTTACAATTAATTTTATATTATGATCATGCAGTAACATATGCAACACCAGATTTCTATCTTTCAAAACCTGTGCAGTACAATCAATATGGACCATAAATTACTTTGATGTTTCAATATCATTCACAAGCATCTTTGGATGTTCAAATATGGCATCCTCTTTGAAAATCACTGGCTTTGTGGGAAGTCTGCCAAAAGTTCAGTTCAATCAGTTTAATAATAAACTTGCCTTGCATGGTTGTTTATTATGTCCTCACTGGAAGAATATGACTCGATTGTTTGTTTGATTGTTTCACATCTATTTAGTAGTTCTGTAACAAATTAACTATTGATATTGCACTAACTGAAATGACCAGTATAATTTACTAAACTTGTTTTACATTTAGAAAGAACTAACAGCGTCTATAAATATGTCTCCTTGCTTATCTGTCCTTCTGTAGAACTTTCATGTAGCTTGCAACTTTCCCAGCCCTCACTTTCCACCAGAGTTTTTCTGTGGAAATGTGTGTCCATTCAGCCAAAACAGTTGGTGAAAATGTTGGACAAGAAGGCCTCATTCACAATCAACATTCAATTCATCCCAAAGATGTTCAGCTCAGTTGGGGTCAGGGCTTTGTGCAGATCACTGAAGCTCCTCAACACCAAACTCAATAGATCGAGTCTTCATAAACCTTGCTTTATGCACAGAGGAACAGTCATCCTGGAACAGGAAACTGTCTACCCACAAAGTCTTCTAAAACTTTCTAAAATTCTAAAAATTCAAAGCCTATCCTCTAATGATTAGTCAGCCTATACCATACTTTGCTTTGTCTTTAAAGAATAGTTTTGCATTTTCAGACTGGATTTTAAGTTTTTTGGTTTAAAACTCCACTTTTAAACTTTAATTTTATTTTTCTTAATATGATACAAACAAAATGTTCTGGAAAGAAAAAAGTAATATAAAAGACACATTTACACATTCTTGCAATTTTGCACAGAAAAAATATTAATACACAGAAATACTGAAAACTGATATATACTTCAGGTGTTAGATATGGTTATTTGAAGCTTATTAAGCCACTGTTAACCTACAAAAATAGACTTACCATTTTCCAATAGTACTCTATTAGGAAACAAGTTAGTTCACAAAACCATGATATACTGAAGCAATCAGAAATCTTAACTATACCATGATATAAATTCTTGCCTTTACCCCACAGTACTATATGTAGGGATGGGCAGTATTTATGATAACTATATTAATACAAAAGTGAGTTTTGTCATTTGTATTTGATAGAGTTGGTGCAAACAGCTCCATATTTTGTATTAAAATACTGCAGCATTTTATATTTTTATAGTTTAAAAATACCTTCTATGGAACATCTACATCATATCATAAAAATCTAAAAATTATGCATACTGCCTCTTTATGGTAATTTGGCCTGGTTTGCTGAAATTAGTGAGAAAACCTAGCCAGGACAAGGCAGGAGACATGTAGGTTGCCAGCTTTTTATCGATTTTTAGCATTAATTGCTAAATTTGTTAAGTTCCTTTTCAGTTGTGGTTTTCATTGTAGCAGTAGCCTTGGCTACATTTACATTTACGGCATTTAGCACACGCTCTTATCCAGAGCGACGTACATTAGTGCTCAAGTAGTCCACATCTGTTCTTCAAACCTGTAAAGCTAGACTTAAATCAACATCTGCTAACCAACCAAGTTACTGCCAGCTACGTTACACACCAAAACAAGTCCTGTCGAAGAAAAGCTATATGGCTACATCTTTAACCAGCTTTTAGAATGTTCTAGCTATTTAACCCAGGTGAAAGCCATCACAGTTAATGTTAGCTTGCTACTTTCATGTTAAAATTTCGGTAATGCTGTAAGATGGTGAAACATGTTATACACGCATGTTTTATGCCTTATTTTTGTTTTAAAAACCTTGAGCCGCAACATCATTAACATTATAACTGTCAACCTATCCACCAGTGGCATTTGTAGTAGCTCACAACTTCTTGCCAAGTCTAAGAAAGCATAATGGAGGCTGTTTTGTGTTGCATGAGAATTGCTCCTAAATAGTCTGTGCTATTGAACAAGATTGTGTGGGCATGATATTTGAAAATGCATGCTTTAAAGTCATTTGGGTAATCACAGGGACATATGTCAGCAAACAGGTCTGAATAGTTGATCGATGGCTGGGTGCATGTCCCGTTTACAGCATGCGTTGTTAGGCAGAGAAAAGCGGTGGCTTAAAAAAAGCATTCGACTATACTCAATAGGGTTAAGGTCAGGGCTTTGACTTGTTCGCCTTTCTATTCTTGAGCTATTCCGGTGTCGCTTTGGCCTTATGCTTAAGGTCATTGTCATGCTGAAAGATAAATCTAACGAGTCGTAAATTTATAGCAGACTGGAACAAGTTCTCCTGCAATATTTCGTGGTATTTGTGCCCATCCATTTTCCCCTTCAACCCTGACAAGACTCCCAGTCCCTGAAGGTGGTGTGGTAGGTATGGTGTTTCTTCAGACGTGGACAGTGTTAGTTTTATGTCACACATACCCCTTGAAGTTTGGCCAAAAAGTTCTATTTTGGTCTCAACTGACCATAAAACCTTAGTTCTTAGCGAGACATTAAAACAGTTCTTAGCGAGACATTAAAACTCTTCAGTATTTTTGGTAGCCATTTCCTGCCCTGTGAATTTCAATGATTAGGTTTCTCATATCAGCAGAATGCTCCCTTCCAACAAAGATGATGGCCCTTACAAAGCTTGCAGCCTTACTTAAGGATTCATAAGTAGTACCTAATTATGTTCAATTATTGGTTAAAGAAGTGTCACCTTTGTGTTATGATTAATTTGTCATTTGTGTAAACCTGAAGCTTCCAAAGCAAAGGGATTTGAATACTTAAACAGCATGCCATTTTGTCATCTTTTTAATGTCATCTTTTTAATGTTGATACACAAATAACCTATTTTGGCTTTGAAAATATACTGAAACAAAAGAGTCCTCAACGCAAATGTTGTCTGAGGAAAAGAGTGTAAAAGGGGCTGAATGTTTTAGGAAGCATGCAGAAAAACAAGAGTCTTAAACTACCTCCTCAACGTCCTCATCAAGCTGCTCGTTGGGGTCAATTTCCCTCACAAGGTCTTGCAATTTCTTCTTACTGAGCACCTGTGAGATAAAAGTCATACTGCAGTTAAATATATGGCTCAAGTACACACAGATGGATAAATCCTGCTGTTCTGTGTAAGAACAAAATGCAGTGACTAAATCTGAGGGCTATGTATAAAGTTAGACAAAACACAACAGTCAAGGACACTGATGATGAGATGGACTGATGACTACATCTCCAATGAATGACTGGGTCCATTATAGGAATATATGGAATATATAAAGTAAAGTAAAGTGGCCCCTTACAGTCACGCACAAACACTCCACAGCACATCACATCACACAGTGTAAGCAGTGTGAACTGATTTCTTTGCATTTAACCCATTCACCAAGTGAAGCAGTTGGCAGCCAGGGACGGTATCTTTCTCAAGGGTACCTCAGTGGTGACACTGGCAGTCCCGGGATTCGAACCCACGACCAAATGACTGAACAGGCTTTATAGAAATAAGTATTTTACAGAAGAAGAGAGACTAACCTGACTTCCCTCAGGACTGAGTCTACCAGCAGGACCAGGGTTGCCTAACACCTTTCCCGGGACAGCAGTGCTGTTAGCCATGCTGGTGGTGAGGGAGGGAGTTGAAGAGGCCTCAGTTTTGACCGCGTTGTACAGGTTGGATCTGCTGGTCTGCTGTTGATACTGGTTCATGCCAAGCAGATGATGGCAGTCATGAGCCTCCCGTGGGGCTGCAGTCACTTGTGTTCAACTGTGATTAAAATACATTATAGTGAACAGCCCACATAAGACATTCAGAAAACATCATAATTCAACAAATCTGAGCAAAACACTACCAAGTGTATTAAGCATCACATACTGAACATCTACACTTTTAGGAGGCTAGCTACCTGGAAAACAGGCCAATATCACGAGTTCATAGCGCTGTCAAATACACTGATTTTTTAATAGAAACTATAGTCTAATGTTAGCTAGCAAGCATTTTATAGATAATTTACATCTAACAACTGACTGGGCATTTGTCCGTCTGGCAGAGAAGTTATATTTACTTACTTAACAACAACCAGAAGCAGGGAACGTTTCTAATTGTTGGCTAAAAGTTGAGCAGCTGGCTGAACACAAAAACACTTTAGTTCTTAACCAACAGAGGCTAAGATTTGTGAAACGTCACTACTCGTCAACAGCTAACACCATAGTCTTGCATTAATGTTAGTTAACAAGCATTCTGTAGATAATTTACATCTAACAACTAACTTGACATTTGTCAGGATGGCGGAGAAGTTCTAATAACTTACTTAACAACAACCAGAAGTAGGGAAAGTTTCTAAATGTTCAGTAACTGGCTAAACACAAACACACTTCAGTTCTTGAGTAAAAGTGGCTAATATTTGTCAAACTCCTCTATTCTTCAACAGTTAACAACCTAAACACCTCTTTTGTGAACTGCAAAGAGAAGAAAGGTTGGAAAAGCTTTGGAAAACGTTTAAAACTCACTGACCCCACCGTGTGTGTCGGTAAATTAGCAAGAGATCAACATTTCTGGGGGGTTAATCTGTTGTAGTGTAGCTCTGAGACCCGCTAAAGCTAACATACCTGCTAAATTTGGCTACAGTATCTGTTCAGGTTTACTGTTTATTTTATATTTTATTATTTCAATATTTTTGGCGTTTTGCTTTTAATTAGTTAGCACTTTAGTCTACAAAAAGTGTCTTTAACCATATACTACAAGTCTACAGACAGATATTTGGGCTATTTAGCTACGGCTAACAGTTCAACCTAGCATTACAGAGACACAGAGACTAGAAAACATTGTAAATTACAAAACAAATACTGCACCTGGGTGTATTATTTCTTCATCTTATGCGTAATCATTTAAAAATCCAGTGGAAAATTGCTGTTCCAGGTAATTTACAGCCCTTCCATTCGCTAAAGTTAGCAAGAGGAGACGGCGGGACGATACCACAGCGGAACTGAGTTACAACATAAAAGTCTCTGAAAGAGAGAAGAGCACACTGACGACATACACAATTTGGACAAAAGTATTGGGACACACCTGTTTTCCAGGGTTTGTGCTAGGCCCTTTACTTCCAGTAAAGGACAATCTTAATGCTTCAGCACACCAAGACATTTTGGACAACACCATGCTTCCAACTTTGTGGACACAGTTTGGGGAAGGACATTTTCTATTCCAGCATGACTGTGCCCCAGGGCACAAAGCAAGCTCCATAAAAACATGGATGGATAAGTTCGGAGAAGAGGAACTTGACTGGCCCGCACAGAGCCCAGACCTCAACCCCATCCAACACTTTTGGGACGAACCGGAACGGAGATTGCGAGCAAGGCCTTCTCATCCAACATCAGAGCCTGACCTCATAAATGCTCTACAGAATGAATGGGGCACAAATTCCCACAGAAACACTCCAAAATCTTGTAGAAAGCCTTCCAAGAAGTGTGGAAGCTGTTGTAGCTGCAAAGGGGGGACCAGCTCCGTATTAAAGTCTATGTATTTGAATGCAATGTCATGAAAGTCCCTGTTGGTGTAATGGTCAGGCGTCCCAATACTTTTGTCCATATAGCATAAACAAACAGCACACAATACAATTTCAGTAAATAACATGTATTTCATCATTTATTTTACAACACAAAAGCAAACAACAAAGTTATAATAAGATTTCGGGGAATTTACAGTATTTTATTCAGCCCAGCATCTTTTTCAGTTTAATTAATTGTATGGGTGTGTGGCAGACCTTACACACAGTAACTTTCTGAAGAGTGATCTGGGTCACTGCCAGATTTCACTTTCACATTGCAGCACTTGGAGCAGATAAACTATTACTGAATTAAGCAAAAAAAAAAAAAAAAAAAAAAAATTGTAACCCAAAACCTTGCTTCATTGTTCAGGCACTGTGATTTTCCAGACTTATTTTAATTAACTAATTTTTCTCTGCAACTGGAAAACATTGTACTGTATTTTGTTTTAATAATGCTTATATAATAATGTCAAGCCTGTTTTGTACAGAAGATGCAATTGTACAGCAATACTGTTCTTTATTCAAACAAAGTCTGCAAAGACAAATACTATGAGTTTTTTGCTTCTTTTTATGTTTACTAACTCTGTCCTAATAAACCAATTTAACAAAAAAAAGCACTTGGAGCAGATTCAGTCAGAAAGCATGTTGTAGGTTGGTGTATAAAAAGCAAAAAGGACAAAATGAAGCATAGCTGGAACATATCAAACCAGGACCCCTCTTTCGACAATTTATCATGGCAATGACAACACTTAAAAAAGAAAATCCCAGCAGTTATGCAAAATGTCTTTCAGCTGTTGAGCTTGAAAAGTAATTTTGAGTGGTTGGATCCAAAATGGTACACCATAGAGAAAATTACCAACTTCTTTACAGAACCAGGACCAACAATGTCTGCAATATAATCATGTAAAGCTTTCTAGACTGACCAGAGGACCAACAAGTGTGTTTTTATATTTAATGGTAAAATGGTAATGGTAAAAAGTTTTCTTTGGGTACTATTTTATCTTCAGAGATGTGCACATATCTCTTCACCCTGCATGTGTTTCGAAAATATATTTAAGGTTAAATGTAATTATAAATAACAATGTCGTAACAACATTTGAAACTATTTCATGTAACAGTTTTTGTAATGTAGTTTTTAGAGGCATTAAACAATCTGGACATCCGGTTCATATCACCAGTTTTGTGCATAATGCATACATATTTAAAAATTGGTGTAATCCCCCTATAAATGTTCAAACTAAAATGATTTTAAAATACATAAGAATTAGGATACATCGATCAGAACAGATGGTATTTACTCACTAATTCTCAAAATATGCTTAAACAGTTATACTTTCATATATTTAGTATTTAAGGATGTACTTAAATTCCAAGATTGTATATAAATACTCAAATAAATGCATCTGAGTTCAACAGCAAAATTCAAAATCAGTCCTGTTGGAGGTACAGTTTAAACCATTCTATCCCTTCAGCTTCAGCTCCAATACAAAGCACTCTGTAGTGTAATCTGTAATAATACGATTCAGCTGAAGTAGTTTTCAGAGGAACTTCCCCTCTCATTATGTTGTTTTGTCCTCAACAAGAGCATATAAAAACAAAAGACCCTTTTGTGCTTTATCTTCCGTTTCCTTCGTGCATGCCTACACTGTGTGTCTACAGTCCTTCTATGAGACTGATGGGAATTTGAGTTCGGAGAGTTCAGAGTCTGGAGAGCTACTGCCGCTACGGTCACTGTATGTGTCTCTGAAAAGAAAAACACAAAATGTCTCAAAACATATTTTAAAAAGCACTATCCCCCATTTTAAAGACATCTTTCTTTACTCCCAGCGAGGAGTGCAGTCAGTGTATATATGAACTATTATTATTATTCATTTAATTTAAAAGTGCCTTTCAAGGCACTCAAGGACACCTTACAGACAAGCAAACCGGAACATAAAATGAATAATACAAAAAGACTAATAAAAATAGGTAATAAATAAATATATCTAAAATCACAAGAGTGCAAAACTAGAAATGGGTGGAGTCTAGGGACAAAATCAAAGAGAGTAAGACAGTTTGAAGAGGTGATTTTTAAGACAGGATTTGAAAGTCAGCGGATTTCTTGAGGGAGGGAATTCCAGAGTGATTGCAAAAGACAAAACATAAAAGTCAGGATTCAAAGGAATTAAAGGAATTTACAAAACACTGAAGCAATAAAAATGAGATCTTAGGTAGTCAAACAGTCATTGTTACCGTGGTGAAAGTCTGCATCCCTTGAGCAGATAATTCTGAAGCTTTCCCGCAGCTGCTAAAAGCAGCCCAAAATAAGGGGGTGAAGGCTTAATAGGGCGAGAGGTGAACTCTGGATGGTACTGGACTCCGACAAAATAAGCATGATCTGTCAAAACAAAAAGGCTGTAGTTAACCTAATCAATTTCTTTCACGAGTTAGTAGCAAAGTATCGTACTTTTACCAACCTTCAAGTTCAATAATTTCCATTCTCTGCCCTTCCACATCCTGACCCACAAAGTGGAGTCCCTTCTCCTGAAAGTGGTGTATCAGTTCTGGATTCACCTGGAGAAGGTGTGCACCAAGGAAGGGCATACAATTAAGATGCTTTGTAATACTTTATAAATTTGCAATGGATGTTAGGGTTTACACACACACACACACACACACACACACACACACACACACACACACACACACACACACACACACACACACGGCAGTT
>JBBPCZ010019498.1:0-14493 GCA_037974445.1 Brycinus macrolepidotus
CTATTTAGGAAAATCAGAGAAAAATATCATTTGCATAATAATTTGGAACGCAGTGTATATATATAAATATATATATATATATATATATATATATATATACACACACACAGGTTTGCAAAACACACTCAGCACAATGGATTTATGTTTATGAGGATTAGCAAAAAAGCGCATGTGCAAAAGTTCTGATGAACAACTTTTTTTTTTTTTTGGAAGCTTGCTTGACTCTTTAAGCTGATATCTGAATCAGGTGCAGACAATTCCAAAGCCTGATGATTTACATGAGCCTTCAAACCTTTCAGGGTGTTGTGCTTAGACTTAACAGCCATGGGCTCATTAACAGTAACTGATTGAGGAGCTGATACTACAGATAACTGCCTCCTACAAAGCAGGAGATAACTACAAGACATATGAACACTTCCTGCTAGTCTCAAATGTCAGTAAGAAGTGAAACCATCAACACAAACTTGTCAAGACAAGTTTAGGAAGGCCAAGGAAAAGAAAAAAAAAACTTCATAAGTTGCTTAGATATGCAAAGCAAACCCCCTACATCAGTGCCAAGGACCTGCAGGATTTGACCAATAAGCTAGGCTAAAGATTAGCTCTTACCCTAACCTTAGTTACCACAAAAAATGTTGCTATGCTGGTATTGTATTATTTTTAGAAAAGGCATTGTGTCATTTTTAGAAAGGTTATTGTGTTGTTTTTAGAAATAACATCATGTTAGATTTAGAAAGGGCAAAATGTTATTTATAGAGGTTCATTGTGTTATTTTTAGAGATGGCATCATGTTATTTTTAGAATGGGCATTGTGTTGGTTTTGGAGAGTAAAATTTTGTGTAGAAATGCAAAGCTAAAGGTTAACCCTAAGCATCACAGAAATCCTACAGTAGGCGATCCTATCGCCTCCACTAGACAAAATTGCCCAATAGCCAACAGGACTTGCATTTTGAAATAATTGGAAAGCTATGAATGTTGTACTATTGTTCTGTTATGTAACTGTTTTTTGTTTTGTTTTATATTGTTTTGTTTTGTTTTGTTTTTTATTAAAATAATTGCTCAGCACCACTCAAAGCTCCTGACCTTTGTTTAAGGATGGAAAACACTACATTGAAAATACTTGAACCCCAGGACATGAAGATGGGCTCAAATTAAATATCATTACTATGAGTGCTGGGATGAGTGTTGATCATAAACAAACCACTAACTAACGTAAGCTGTTGCTTTTTCCATACATTGTTAAACAATAAAGTTGAAATCAATGACAAATAAGAGCACTCCCATTAGGTATTTCATACTGAAAACTTAAAATTGATGCTTGTAACTCACGTGGCTCTTTTTGTTCCAAGGAGGCTATCTCATCATGTAGAATGCTCTCCAAATAACAGAGACAATCAAATCAAAAGGATTATGCAATTATCCTTGCACATGCTGTATAGTGATCTGCAATAATCGCCAATAAACACAAGAATTGTGTTGTTATTCCACAGGGGACTCATAAGCTACTGTTAAAATGGTCAATCCAATAATCTGCAATCCTTTAACCTCAGATCTTTATAGATCTGTTGATTTCCTGAAAATACTTTTAAATGGCCAATGGACTTAATAAGCAAGACTAGAACAAGCGACCCAAGATTACACTTCTAGTCTTTTGGCGGAAGGGTAACATTGCTGTCCTAAAGAACCTTAAGTGGTTGTAAAATAATGTTATTAAAGAAATATCAGAAAGATTCAGTAAGGGGTATTTGAAGCAATATCAACCTTTGTAGCAATATCACTGAAGGTTCTGACAAACAACTTCTGGTTCCCTCTCAGAACCTCTCAGTTGAGTGGTTTTGATTAATTATTAAAGAAACATCCCCAGAAAGATTTTACCAAAAGTGTTTCTTCTATGATATTACTATGGTAACCAAAACTGGTTTAGGGAACCAAAAGTGACTCATCTATGGTATTGCTCCAAATAACTCTTTTTGGTAATAACAATATCGTAAGTGATTTCCTTTGCTCTAGAAATAAAGTTGCTAAACAGTTCTTTGGAGCAATGCTTACACAAGCCCCGTTGAGTTCTATGGATAACTTCCCAGGCTGAGTGGATTTAAATGAATTTTAATAAAGAAACATGCATAGAAAAGTGCTTTCAAGAACCCACTGTGGTTCTTCAATGATATTCCTCCAAATAACACTTTGTGGTACTTTGAGTTTTAAGAGTTTTGTGCGAGTGCTTACTTCTTGATTAAGCCTGGCAAAGAAATGCCACCAAAACAATGCTAGCCCCACAATCCGTTAACAAGTTACACCCGAACATTTATTTATCAAGCCCCAGACTTAATTAACAAGGTTGACATTATTACACTCTATTGATGACTTATGATCCTTGGATCTTGGTTTATTATTTCTCTTCTGTCAGTTCATTAGGACCAAATCAGCCGGATGGCACATTTGCTTTGACAGGAAAACCCATGCCTGCTTGTTTTGTTCTGTAGTTACCACCCCCCAACCCCCCTAACCCCCCCCCAACTCATGGAAGTGTGGGGGAAATTGGTCGCCAGGGAAATCAGTACCCTGCAATCGCTCTTCCCTAATCAATCAAACTATTTTGCTTCCTTTTTCCTAATTGGATCAACTCCCTTACACCCACATATTGCTGATGTGTAAATAATAACATTTGCAGTACTAGAATACAGAATTTATGCCACAGTTGACCAAGGAAGGTTAAATAGCAGTTGCACCTTTCAGAATTATTATCTATCTATGTTTATAAAATATTTAGCTGTATTTCATTGCTAAATGTAAATAGGTTTTAACAATCAAAACAATTAATTTGATCTAAAGACTGCTACATGCCTTTGCAAGAGCTAGGCCAGATTACATTAAACCAAACCAGGCCAGATTCGATCAGATCAACAACTGGGGTCCTACTCGAACAGAAAAGTATATTTTAAATAAATAATTGTGTTTAAAAAAACTGTAAAGACTTTTATTTTGCCTTCAAGTGTTCCTCAAGTCATGTAGTCAAGTCACGTAGGGTTATTGTCTTTTCAGCCATATACACAGAAAACAGTGAAATGAAACAAATTCCTCCAGGGTGACGCAGAAGACGGTGGATATAAGAACTAAAACTATCACGTCTGGTCCATCTCGGTCACGCCCCCAAAGGAGTCCGTCATCCGAATATTGACAGCTCAGCCCTGGACGCGAAGTAATGACGTCATGTGTTGTCGTGTGTGTGGTCTTCACGTGCCTAGCGACCAGCTGTTAGCCCTTAGCTCATTAGCTGGTTGCTAGGTACCTGAGGACGTGTCCACCTGTGTTAGATTGAAATTAAGGATGCTTCGTTTGTTCGTTCATTGTTCTTGTCATGTGATTGGTTGTCTACGTGTCTGTACTAGGTTAAAGCCATGGTGGTCCAGAGGCTCAGTGCGTGGTCACCCCAACACTGCCAGCTCATGTACCGGGTTTGTACAGCTCATGTTTATGTTATGCTCTGACACCTGTGTGTTTGTTCCAGTCTGCAGATTCACATTGAGACCTCTGGAGCTTTCTGCTGTGGGTTGTTCTCCTAGTGGCAGTAGGAGAGCCTGCCTCCACAAGCCACCTTATGAAGGACTAGTAACACATTCAGTGCTCCTCGCTCCTAGGCGCTGTGCTTCCTATGGTTCTCGTACATCTTCCCACAAGCGTGGGGACTGAAGCCGATCCACTACGGCTATTTAGTGGACACCCACGCCAAGCCTGGATTATAAGGCTCAAACCTGTAGCTTGGTCTGGAGATTGAGACTTTTCCCCTTTGCATCGGATCTCAGTTTGGCGTAAAGCCTCTCCTAGGACCTTGTAGTTTCAGGTCTCGTTTATAGTATGGTGTAGCGGAGCTCCACGAGCTTCATGCTAGCTTTGGTTTCATAGTCTGGTTGATGGTATTCTGTTTGAGAGCTCTACGAGCTCCTTTCTCGCTTTGGTTTCATTAAATACTTCTTGAGAAACTTCTATTGGATTCCTGCAGTGTGTCCCTCCCGTACACCCGACATGACAAAAACAGAAAAACCACAAGACTACATACTAGACATGCACAGATAGGACAAAATACAGAGTGCAAAGACAGGAGGAGAGAGATTGCAAGAAAAACACAAGAGTAACAAAACAAGAGACATTTAGTGTGGTCGGTGTTTGATTAAATACAATATTTTGACAGATACTATATTCTAGCAGCAGAGTCGTTAGGTGTGCAAGAATGCAGAATGGAGGTAGACAGCAATAAATAATAACTGTGTAAATAATAGCATCAGCAGGATAGAGGATGTACAGTAAAGTAAAATGGCCCCTTATAGTCACACGTGAACACACCACAGCACACAGTGTGAACAGTGTGAAATTCTTTCTCTGCATTTAACCCATTCACCAAGTGAAGCAACAGGCTGCCAATAAAAAGGCGCTCGGGGAGCAGTGTGTGGGTACGGTACCTTGCTCAAGATTACTTCAGTAATGCCACTAGCAGTCCTGGGATTCAAATCCTACACCTTCTGATCGCAGGGGCAACTCCCTAACCACTAAGCTACCAGCTGTGAAGTATATAAGTAATGTATTTACAGTGGTGGTAGTTACATTGTACATTGTACATTGTTTAAGGCAGAACAGCTCAGTGTGTATATAATTGTGTTAGGAGAGGAAGAAGTTAAGTTCAGGGATGTGTGTTTGTGTGGGTGTGTGTGTGCGCATGTGTGGGTATAATTTATTCAGTACAGTTCTGATTGAGGAATTCAATGGCCTAAGAGAAGAAACTGTTTTCTGTTTTGGATGTGGAGACCCATATGCTACAGAACCTTTTGCTAGACAGAAGGAGGGAAAAGAGGGTGTTCAAGGGGTGTGCAGGGTCATCCACAATGCTGGTGGCTTTGCGGATGCAGTGTGTGGTGTGAATGCCCATGACAGAGGGGAAAGAGACCTTAATGATCTTTTCAGCTGTCCTCACTGTCCTCTGTAGGGTCTCACAATCCAAAAAGAACAATTCGCGTACCAAGATGTGATGCAGCTACAGAGAATAATCTCTGTAGTCCCTCTGTAGAATGTGGTGAAGACTGGGGGGGAGGTGCATCCTCCTCAGCAAAGACGCTGCTGGGCCTTCTTGAAAGTCCACGTGAGGTTCTCAACGACATGAACACCAAGGACCATGGTACTCTGGATGATCTCCACTGATGAGTCATTAATGTTCAGGGGAGGGTGATCACGTCATGCCCTGCTGAAGTTAACAACTATCTCTTTTGTTTTGTCCACATTCAGAGATAGGTTGCTGGCTCTGCGCCAGTCTGTTAGCTCTCACACCTCTCTGTATGGTGCCTTGTCATTCCTGCTGATTAAACTCACCACGGTCATGTCATCAGCAAACATGATGATGTGGTTTGAGCTCTGCATTGCTGCACAGGCATGGGTCAACAGTCTGAACAGCAGAGGGGTGAGCACACAGCCCTGGGGGGCACCTGTGGTACTGGAGATCAGCGTGGTGGTACTGGAGATCTTGACTGACTGAGGTGTCCCAGTCAGGAAGTCCAGGATCCAGTTTCAGAGGGATGTGTTCAGGCCCAGCAGTCTCAGGTTCCCAAACAGATACTGAGAAGTGATGGTGTTGAATGCTGAAGTCTATGAACAACTTTCTCACCTAAGTGTCCTTTTTGTCCAGGTGGGTGAGGGCCAGGTGAAGGATGTTGGTGATAGTATCATCTGTAGAGCGGTTGGGATGATGATGTGATTTTATGCGCCTCATGACGAGTCTCTCAAAGAATTTCATGTTGATGGGTTTGAGTGCGACAGGACAATAGTCATTGAGGCAAGACACTGACAACTTCTTTGGCACAGGGATGATGGTGGTGGCTTTGAAGCATGTTAGAATGATGGTGGTGCTCAAAGAGATATTAAAGATGTCTGTGACATCTGCCAGTTGGTCTGTACATCTTCTGAGCACACATCCAGGAATGTTTTCTGGTCTAGCAGCCTTCCCTAAATTGACTCTAAGCAAAGTTTTTAGCCATGGTCAGACCGATCACCTGGTCGTTGGGGGGTGAGGTGGTCTTTCTTGCTGCCATGTCATTTTGTGCTTCAAACCATGCACAGAAGTGATTCAGCACATCTGGAAGGGATACCTCACCATCACAGGCATGTGGAGATGCCTTGTAGTTGATGATGGTCTGGATGCCCTGCTGGAAGTGGATGTTGATTAGCACAACAGACACGTGATCGGAATAGCCAAGGTGGGGGCAGGGCTCAGCAAGGTTTGTGCCAGCAATGTTTGTGTAAATAGTCTAGCACGTTCGCCCCTTATTTGATTGTTAGGCGGCAAGTTTGTAACTTTGAATTACTATGCAGATTAACATTTAACTAGCTTACAGATGTGAAGCTCAATAACTCATAATAATTACTCAGGCTTTATAGCCTTTTGCACATGGTCCGTTCAAAACACAGCATGCAATAAATAGTCATAAGTGCCACTAAAGTGACAATTTGAAGAAAACAGTAATAAGATTTGTAAATTGCTGGCCCAAGCTAACCTAGAAATTCACCTAAGAAACAGGTTAATCAAAGGCTTCTCATTTTCCTGCTATTTTAAGTGACCATCCACTTGATTACAAACCTATCTTTTATTTCCACCCATTGGTCCAATTGCCAACATATGGATATACAATTACCGACTGTAGCCCTCTGTTCATCAGTGTTAGGTTCTGAGCACAGGGGCACTGTCCAGATTATTTGAGTGGTGGGCCTTTCTTAGCAAAGCTACTTCACTGACCTGGTCACTGCTAAACTGAGAATTATCAACTTCCCAAAATATCCAGCCACAAGCAATTCTGTTGTCAGAAACTGTCCACTGATGAAGGGCTAACACAAACTGTACATTAACCGATGGGCTACAGTCTGTAACTGCACAGCAGTAAGGTGGAGGTACATATAAGATGTGAAAATATTTCACTAAGGGCTGGTATATATAAGAATATAAGACACCTAACATAAACCTTTGACAACTAAACCTACACAAACACTTTAATGGCTTGTTTCAAGCATCAGGTCTAACAAATGCTACTTTTGTAAAGGGGGCAGCCCAGGGCTGCACTGATAGTTGTTCCTTTGCCTTGCCATCAGAGGGAGCTCCAGGGATGGTGCCTCTGCACCTTTCAACTGGGGGAGGCCTAGGGCGCCTCACCCCTCATGATCTTTCTGATCAATGACACCTGTGGCCTGTCCTTTTTAAGCGGGGTCTTTGGGTTAGCATGACATACATTATACCTGAGCCATCTTCATCTCTTTCGGGTGCTCCAGCGCCCCACATCGGTATTTTGAGCTTTGGGTGCTCTGGCACCCCCTCCTGCTGATTGCTCATAAGAGACAGTTTGCTGAGTCACTGCCATTATTCCACCACAATGGCCCAGCGGTAACACGCCCGCCGCAAATTCTTACCCTGTTTGTGGTGGATATTTTTTCCCTCCATGATTCACGACACGTCAATGCACTGCCAGTCTGGGTCCGTTCATAAAACCGTGATCAGTGGGGCATTCATTACAGAAAGATTAAGCCATTCTTGGACCCACTGGAGTCTGGTGAGGGGATCAGGACTGTTTTTATGTCTGGTCCTTATGCGCTGTTGCGCCTGACCAATTTTAATGTCATTTCACCGTACAAATATTATTACAATTAAGGCTTGTTGAAATAAACCTTTATAATACTTAATGTAGATTCATGCCAGTTGTCTGGTTTTTGTATGTGTCATATAGCCTTGTAAATGCTAGCTTTACCAAAGTCTGACCAAAGTTTCTAATAAAGGTGTTATAATATGGCCTTTTCTTCAAGATAAACTGAAGTCCAGAGGTAAAAACTGATGCAGGATGAACTTGTCTATGACACTGAAAACACCCTATCAGAGCACAGCTGGGATCCCAGGCTGGAGTACAGACACAGTAATGCAGAGATGAAAAACATAGCCAAGAACAAGAACTGCTAATTGATTAAGCAGCTGGTCCACTGGCCTTGATTAACACTCAATGACCACTTTCATGGATGACCAACTTCTGTACCTTCCAGCAACCTGGGCAAGAAGCTCACTCTCTGATCAACGGTAATTTGCTAAATGAACACACTTTAAAAGGCCTCGGTTTCTTGCTGGGATACATCATGTCTGCATGATATGAGCATAGGTGGTAGTTAACCCTTACAAGTTGCAGTTAAAAGCCAGCGATAAAGAATCTTTGTCATTTCTTATCGAAAAAGAAACAGTTCAAAGTGCAGACTCTGGTGATTTAGATACATCAAATGTCAATGCAATGCATTTTGTAAATAACTATGTACTTAATTTTATAATTACTAATAACACAACCAAGGCCCTGTTTACACTTGGTTTTAAAATGCATTCTGGGTGACTGGATCACAAGTGGACATTGCTAAATACAAGTGTAAATGACCATCAAGATGCATTGTGATCTGATCACTTTAACCACTTGCTGAGGTGGTCTGGGATGCATGTTACAACATATCTTTTCTAGTGTAAATGCTAATGCATCCTGATGCATCCCCGACAAGGATGTCACAGAAAAATACTACATGTGACAGCATGTCAACACTCAGAAACATTGAAAGGAGAAGTGTAAAATAAAACATTTGATCTAGCATAATGTAAAGCCAAAGAAAACAATAGTGAGTCTGGAAGGGATTGCTATTGTTTTGCCCTATGGAAAGAGGTGTGTTGGATTCTGCTGACAGTAATATCTCCAGCTGTACATCTGACTGTTAATATACGGGATGCTGCTAGGTTAATGTTTTCAACAAAAGTGTGGTCAAACAGTACTTTAGTATTTTGTAATTGTGAGAATTTGGAGCATAGATTTTTGCATTGTTGGTGTGAGATTGAAATGGAAGTGACATAGGCTGCAAAAAAAACTTGTATGCAAGTGGTCAACTGGACGTCTTGGGGATGTATGACAGACACAACTGTAAACAGCGATGTCTGTCCACTTGTGATGCGAGCACTCAAGATGCATTTTAAAACCATATATAAACAGGGCCTAAAACTCAACTTTTCATTATTACTTAGACATTGTGTTTGATTGTATGACAGCTGCGCAATCATTTCCAGTCTGATGCAAGTTATTCCAGCTTTTGAGGACCATGAAAAGACAAAAGTGAAGGTCCTTTCCTTCTGTGTCACCAACAAGTAGTGTTTTAGAAAGAGCACAGTGAAAAAAAAAGGGAAAAAAGAAACCAAATGCTGAAGGCTTCAACTGTACATATGCATTAAAGTCACTTTGATTCCATTGTTCAAGCTGAACACTGAGGTACCTTCAAAGGAGGTGTGCAGCATATGGGCAACATTGGCTCCTTTGCCATTTTAAAGAATATATCATTTTGATTGCTTTGTTTGTGTTGGTAGAATGAAGACTGCTTTGGCAAGCATGTAGCATGTTTATCTCTGAAGCTCTCAAGACAAAGCTTCACTCTGACATGAAATGGAGGTGCCGGTCTGCTATCTGTCTCAGTATCTCTTCCTCATTACAAAATGCCTAGATCAATTCCTGCAAAGCCTTGAACTTCCAGTTGATTAAGATCTTTGCTTTGACATGCAGTAAATGGTCTTATTAAATGTTTTATGCTATTTATAATGAGAGCTATGACATTATGATGACATTTGAATCGGAGAGCCTTCAAGAGGTATTGTTACAAAAAAAAATGTGAAGGAAAGAGGAAAGGGCCAGGATAAAAATAAGGCTTCACCATGACAGAACGTTCCTGCATCTGGGCTTATGAAAAACGCACATGCTTGGTGCGCAGCGTTTTGCACTGAACGTGTACAGCACCCAACAACATGACTCTGGGAATCTTCCGGAACTGAGGAGTCAGATAAAAATGAGATCTGTACAGTACCAAGGTTCATTAGTATGCACTGGGGATGAGGTGTGATATGTATGCTGCATTTGGAGTTTAAGGTACAGGTGAAGCTGAGGAGAAGATCAAAGAACCAAGAAAATCTGCAGGATTTCTCCTTTGTGTTGCTTAGTTTTGGCACCTCTCGCAAAATCAAAAGAGTGATTTTCATGAAAAGGACTTGGGAACATTTGGACCCCTTTGCTGAATTCCATTAACTTTGCAGACAATGAGAGCCTTATTTTCAGTTTTACCTTTGGCCTTTGTGTGAGCTAATGGAACTGTCACTTGGGGTAGGACCAAGGCTTATGTTTCGCAAGGATAACATGTTAATATAATGCATTTGCATACCATGCATGGTTACATACTGTGCATGTATGAATCCTCAATTCCACACTTTAACATAAACAAAGCAAACACTAATGTTCAGCAAATTTCAACATTAATTTATGACACCTCGCGAATGAACAGTAAATATTTCAGAGGATAATCTAAAATAAGCATTAAAAAATAATGAGAAGGCCTTTTTCAAGTGGCATTAGGTGCCTTCCCATCTTTAAATCAACGTCTGAAGTGTATTTTATTACAAAGGGAATAAGGGGCAATTCATTTTGCACTTCCAGTCGTGGGTTCTTTCCTAGGCATCTGCTCACTGTATTAAAGAGCTAATTACACATTTTCTCCTTTCAAGAAGCCCTTCAGCATTTCAAAAGCCACATATCAAAGAAGAGGTTCAAAGACAATTCCCAGCCAAAACCTAGAGGGTGCTAAAATGCTTCTGCATGTGGAAAAAAGAAGCGACTTAATAGATTACTTATTCTTGAAAACTTTATTATTATTATTATTATTATTATTATTATTATTATTGTTATGTTTTAATTCTGGGATATTCCCGTGGCTGTATCCTATGTCGGGCGAAGGCCAAGACGTCAGGACGTGTTTATAAGTGTGTAAGAAATTTTCGGACTATGTGGCATGTGTTTATTATTGTGGCTTTCTGCAGTGTCATGTATGTTTATTATTATTATTATTATTATTATTATAATTATTATTATTATTATCATTATTATTATTATTATTATTATAAGGAGTAGTAATAGTAGAATTAGTAGTAGTATTTAATCAGGGAAATTATTAATACCAGTAGTGATGCTTCAGTGTTGTATGGGCAAAGCCAATATGGTTGTCCGCCTCAGGCAAGGAGAACAACAAGTTCACTACTGCTGACACACTCATTATCGCTAACAGTGGAGAGCCACAACTATTAGAGCTAGACCTAATTAAAAAGGTGGCAGCTAATAGTAAAGTACATATGGATTTACTATAACAGTATATAAAAGTAATTATCTCCACAATTCATGAAAGGAGTACCCTAGTTGTGCATCCATGATACAGACATCCAAAAAAGAAGAAAGGTAAGAATGTATTTTGTGCCCTTGTTAAATTTGGATATAATAAATGTACAAACAGACAACAGAACCAAAAAGAAGGTGGTTTGAATTTGTACAATGTGGTATGTGCTACTAATCAGAACTCCTTATCACTGAGGCCTGCCCATGTCTGCAACTGGTCCAAATATCAAGCCAAGTCAAGTATTTTAACTACATACACAGTAGACAGTGAAATGAAACATGACACCACAAGACTACAAGTGCAGACAAGACAAAATACACAGAGTGCAAATGGAAAGAGAGTGCAAGAAAAACACAAGAGCAACAAAACAACAGGACAAGACAACATTTAGTGCTGTCGCCAGCTACAGCACTAGTTTGAATGAATACAGTATAGTTCTAGCAGCAGTGAGTTACATGTGCAAAAATGCAGAACAGAGGTAGACAGCTATAAATATGATTGTGCAAATGTAGCAACAGCAGGACAGAGTTGTTTGTTTAGGGCAGAACAGATATGTGTGTATATGCATTGTGTTAGGAGGAGGAGGAGGGTCAAGGGTGTGTTTGTGTGTGCGTGTGTGTGAGTGTGAGTACAGTTTATGATTCAGTTCTAATTGAGAAGTCTGATGGCCTGAAGGAAGAAACTGTTTCCCATTCTGGCACTGGAGGCCCGTATACTACGTAACCTTTTGGCAGATGGGAGGAGGAAGAATAGGGTGTGTGAGGGGTGTGTGGGGTCATCCACAATGCTGGTGGGTTTGCAGATGCAGACTTCTATTCCTACAAGTCTGCTTAAAGAAGCCCTACCAGTAAAATAGCTTTTCTTTATCTACAAAAATATTGCTAAGTTAAGAAATGCACTATCCTTCCATGATGCAGAAAAATTAGTCCCCGCCTTTATTACCTCCAGAATGTGGCAGCTAGAGTCTTCACTAGAACCAGAAAATTTGACCACATTACTCCAATATTATTAAGACTTTGTTGGCTTCCGATCAAATTTCGTATTGACTTTAAAATTCTACTATTGACATTTCAAGCGTTGAACAACCTCGCACCCAAATACCTCCGTGAACTCTTACTATGAACCTCCGCACTCACTAAGATCTCAAGGGGCTGGCTATTTACTCGTTCCCAGAATTATTAAAGTTACAACAGGGGGAAGAGCATTTTCATATAAAGCCCCCCAGCTCCGGAAAGCTCTTCAGAATAATGGTCGAGACTTTTTTAAGTTCAGGCTGAAAACCTACTTGTTTAGTCAGCCTTCCTGTAATTAATTTTTCCTGTCAAATGAAGGGTGTAGAGCTGGGAGGTGATGGGCACAGAGAATTCTAGTAAACTGGGATGCCAGTGTCGTCCCGCCACTCCTTACGTTCACTCTGGTTTTTTTGAAGGTGGTGTGGGAGGGTCACCAGTATCTCAGGGTGCTCTCATGTCTATCATGCCCTTTGGCTCTGCCCTTTCTAGCTAGGCTACTATAGCGAGGTATGCCGGAGTCTCAACTTGAAATCCTTACAGTTATCCCCCATAATCTAAGGCTGTTCTCTGTTGTCACCAGCTCATCCCAGGTCTGCAATCGCTGGTGCCCCTTGCCCAAGCGTCCTTGTCAGGTTCAGGTGCTTTTGACTCCCAACACACTCCTCCACCATCCAAGGGCAACTGCTGTTCAAAGCTATGGCCGAGATTGTTGTTCATGTTGTTGTGGACTAGTTTTTCCTTGACTCTGTCACCCTTGGCTTGCTCACTTGGGGCTCGGCCCTGGATTCTGTAAAGCTGCTTTGTGACAACATTCATTGTAAAAAGTGCTATATGAATAAAATTGAATTGAATTGAATTAAATGTCCATGATAGAGGGGAGAAAGACCCTACGGATCTTCTCAGCTGTCCTCACTGTCCTCTGTAATGTCTTGTGATGCAGCTACAGAGAATACTCTCTATAGTCCCTTTGTAGAATGTGTTGAAGATTAGGGGAGGAGGTGAGCTCTCTGTAGTTTCTGCAGGAAGTAGAGACGTTGTTGGGCCTTCTTAGCAATGGAGCAGGTGTTGTGGGTCCATGTGAGGTTCTCCGCGATGTGAACACCAAGGAACTCCTGAAGTTAACAACTATCTTTTTTATTTTGTCTAAATTCAGAGATAGGTTGTTGGTTCTGCACCAGTCCATTAGCCATTGCACCTCGTCTCTGTACGCAACCTTGTCATTCCCACTGATCAAACTCACCACAGTTGTGTCATCGGCAAACTTGATGTGGTTTGAGTTGTGCATTGCTGCACAGTCATGGGTCAGCAGTGTGAACAGGAGAGGGGTGAGCACACAGTCCTGGGGGACCCCTATGCTCAGTGTAGTAGTACTGTTGCTCCTGATCCTGACTGACTGGGGTCTCCCTGTCAGGAAGCCCGGGATCCAGTTTCAGAGAGATGTGTCCCAGCCCAGCAGCCTCAGCTTCCCAAACAGATGCTGAGTATATGAACAGAATTCTAACATAACTGTCCTGATTGTTTGGGTGAGTGTGGGCCAGGTGAAGGGTGGTAGAGATGTCATCATCCGTTGTGTGGTTGGGGCGATACACAATGAGCTCCACACAATGTGTTCCAATGGTCAGTTTTTCTTGTTTAGTTCTTTCATCATTTAAAGTACAGGGCGAATATGACCAGGACCATCACAAAAACACCAGTATAAATTTCAATTCAGAGACTGAATGTTCATGGCAGTACAGTCAAAAAAGTAGAGTAAATGCATGGAAATAAGAAGCATGGCATGGATACTTTTAATTTATGCAGTTATAAATGATTTCACATCTTCCATTTGAATAATATCAGTCAGAATAGATAACATATTAATGAGTTTAAAAGGGAAAAAAAGAGCATATGAAGGCTTCTAGTCTCTTTGCTCAGCCAGTGAATGACTTTGAATATACACATACAGGTCAGTTTATCAGAAACACCTTCCTTGCAGCTCCACTATGCTGATGTTCAGTTACAGACTGTAGCCCCTCTGTAGATGCTCGATTCTCTTAGTTGAGATATCCATTACCTCTTCATAAATGCTCTGTTTCTGACAGAAATGTCTCTTGTCTGGATATTTTACCATTACCTGTGACACTTGTGTGTGTGCAATTCTTCTGGTGCATTATTACTGTTCTTGTCAATGCATGTCACTCCATAGCGTGCCTGTCCATATATATATATATATATATCTTCAGTGTTATATATATAT
>JBBPCZ010019507.1:0-14493 GCA_037974445.1 Brycinus macrolepidotus
AAAGCCTTAAATGGCCTCGCACCCGATTACCTCCGTGAACTTATCTCTTACTATGAACCTCCGCGGTCACTCAGATCACTTACTTGTCCCCAGAATTATGAAAGCTTCAGCAGGGGGAAGAGCGTTCTCATATATAGCCCCCAAGCTCTCGAATGCTATTCCAAACAACGTTCAGGACTCAGACACAGTCTCAGTTTTTAAGTCCAGGCTGAAAACCTACTTGTTTATTCAGGCTTTCTGTAATTAATTTTTCCTGCTAGATGAAGGATGTAGAGCCGGGAGGTGGTGAGCACAGAGAATTCAAGTAAACTTGGACACTGGTGTTGTTGCCCCACCACTCCTCACGTTCACTCAGGCTTGTGACGGTGGAGCGGAGGTGCGCCGGTGTCTCAGGGCGCTCTCATGCCTATCATACCCCTTGATTCTGCCCTTTCTAGCTAGGCTGCTGTAGCAAGATACGCCGGAGTCTTAACTTGCACTCCTCACAGATATGAATAATTCTCTGTATATTTAAACAGAACTAACTCTCTTCTCAGTTTTCTTTGTCTGAGGGGAACTGCTGCACATTTGTCTAGCCCGACTGATCACCGTGGGACCCCAGGTCACCACCTTCCTAGGCCTGCTATCACTGGGGCCCCCAGCCAAATTGTCCTCGACTGGTTTCGGCTCCACTCATGCCCTACCCCAATTAGGGGCAATTACTGCTTAAAGCTCCAGCGGAGATTGTTGCTCCTGATCCTCTTGTTTATGGACTACAGACTCTCTGTTACTCTTCTAACAAAATTTACCTCTATGGACACTTAGTGATACCAACTCTGTCAGCCGTAGATGGCCTATCTGTCAATAATCTTGTTCATGAAGGCCTTCTCTTGTTATTTATCCCCAGAAAGACTCTTGTTCCTTTCTCTCCAGGTTGACCTGAGGAGGATGGGTTCCCCTTTTGAGTCTTAGTTCCTCCCGAGGTTTCTTCCTCCAGCTGAGGGAGTTTTTCCTTGCCTCTGTCGCCTTTGGCTTAATCACTAGGGGCTCGGACCTGTATTCTGTAAAGCTGCTTTGTGACAACTTGGTTGCAAAAAGCGCTATATAAATAAAATTGAATTAAATTGAATTGAATTGAACTCTTGCTCTTTTGGCCTGTACAAGTGTCTGCTTTGTGAGTGTGTGTTTTAAATTGCCTTCAGCATTGTTCTGTTTTGGTGAGGAACAACTGGTTCAGCATTTTGCATTTAGCATTCAATTCTGATCACGAAAGCACTGGAAATGCTATATATCTCATTTATGTCTAGAAACTAGATAGCATAGTAGTTGATGCTCCTGAAGATTCGCAGGTTGGTTAGAAACGTTTGGCTAAAACCTCCAAAACATGATTAAACTGTCAGTATAAGAGTGCCGCCCAAATCCTGTTCAGGTTGTTCTTGTTTTTCCTCTTTAGCCCCCACACCCCCAAAATATCTGTGCACAGGCTTGCTGACCAATCAAAAAGCTGCCATGTAAAAATGTCAATGTCCCACCCACACCTCTTTATTTAAAACTAAGAACAGCTTAAATTTTGGATTAATACCCACTGACAGACAAGAGGGTCTTCTCTAAGCTGGCTTGAACATGACCGGATTATTATGTCTCACATTTATGGTCATCTTTCAGTGTGAGTATACACCCTTACAACTAGTTAATTTTATCTATCTAAAATCTTCACTGGGATAAAACAGAACAAGTTTACAGTATAATTGATAAGGTTCACATTTGGTAGTTTATGGTTTGATCTTAAGTTTGCATTTGTGTATCTCATTATTTCAAGGTGGACGGGCTACTAAAAGTCATATCTTGCAGCTCAACTCAACAGTGAAAGTCCAGCCTGGACTCTCCACTAATCTTGAGTGCCACATTGGCCTAGATGAGTACTTTTATTTATTCTGGATCAAATTTACTCTTGACAAAGCTCCAGTATGCATAGCTACAACTACAACATATGCGAATGAAGTGTCAATGTGTAAACAATTTGAAAACCAGTCCAGAATCAAAGTCACATGGAACCAAAAGACCTTCAATTTGTCATTTTCATCAGTGGAGCAAACAGATATCGCAACATACATTTGTGGAACATATAATTATGGGGATATTTATTTTGGAAATGGGAGTAAGCTGATCTTTGAGGAAAACACAGATGGTGAGTATGAAACACTTGGAATTCAGACTGTTTGTCTGTTTTTTTGCAAACTTGGAGCACTTTCCAAAATATACATTTTTATCATTACACATATTACCAGTCTTACTTCGTTGTAACTGTGTTTTTAGAAAATATTAAGAATATTAATATAGACTCAAGTTAGTCCTTGATGCTTGGGGCTTGCTGACTCTTGAATCCCATCATATTCTTTACTCAGTTCTTTAAGACATTCTCTAAGATGTATCAATTTCTTTAAATCCAGTTATTTTTTAAATTTTTGGGTTTTCAAAATAAGATTTGAATTTTAGAGTAAATTCACTTTATTACTTTTGATTATACATATCTTTAACAGCAGTTTCACCAAACACACCAATCAAAGACAATGCAGAGAATGTTTACGTCTTTATTGCTTTATTGCTCCTTTAAATTTAGCTTTTTACATGATATGATTTTTTTCTGCACAAAAATGAAATATATCCGTCAAAACATTCTCTATCACTTCTGTTGTAATTCTAGGAAACATGTACATGGTTGAATACCTAGTGCCAGCATTAGCAGCAACTAATGTGGCATCAATATTTCTCTTCATTTGGCTCTGTCACCTCTTAAAGAAAAGCAAATCAAGTAAGAAGCAACATCATGCCATATTATAGAAATACAATAGAGAATTATGGAATTGCTGTTGAATGTAATGTGAAAAGCACTCCTCTTTTATCACCTTGTTGAAAACATACATATGACTGATACATATTTTATTTATTTCAAATATAATTGAAATATATTGTCATCTTGTTCACACAAGTATTGTTCATGATATATTTGCATATTTTTCATGCAGGTGTAAGAGGTGAAGATAGTGGTGCAGATGGCAAAGTAAGTGGTGATTAACTGTGAATCGAGTAACTAACACTACAAAGCAGTGTAATCTATACAAACCTTCAGAATCTAATGTATTAAGCTGTATGCACCAGACTAAGGCACTCAGTCAAAAATCAGCGCTCACTGCAAGAAGATCCTTGGTTCGATTCCAATCTGGTACGGCCAAAGGTCTTTTCGGTGTGGAGATTGCATGTGTGGGTACTCCAGTTTCCTCCTACAGTTCAAAGACATACATGTTAGGTGAACTGGTGATGCTAAATTGCCCCTAGGTGGGACAGTGAGTGAGTATGTCTGTGTGTATGCCCTGTAACGGACTGGTGACCTGTAAAGGGACCTGTAGATTCACATGCAGGACTATAATCAGATGGGCTTCCTCATCAACTGCAGTGGTTCAACTGCAAATGGGTCATGTGTTGCATTAAATGGACTGCAAAATTCAATCCAATTCACAACTCAGCAAGTTCTCCTCTCTCACATTCCCTCGCATCACCAGGCTAAGGGGGAAGGGCAAAGACAACAAATGCTTTTGTTAATATTTTGGGGATGAGTTTAAATGGTCTGGAGGTTAGGAAGTTGCCCATGGGTTCAAATCCCAGGACTGCCAATGGCACCACAGAAGTACCCTTGAGCAATGTACCATCCACACACTCTGCTCCCTGGAAGCTGCTTTACTTGGTTGAATGGGTTAAATGCATAGAAAGAATTTCACATCGTTCACACTGTGTGCTGTGCTGTTTTCACGCATGACCCCATGACTGCTAGGATAGGTTCCAGCACCCTGGCTAAGGATGAGTGGCTCAGATGATGGATGAATATTCATAATTTTTATTTTATATTTACATCAGTCTTCCTTAACAATGTTTGAAACTTTCATAATACAATTAATCAACAGACATGCTCCAAAATGATTTGCAATCAAAATGGTTTACACTGGCTTACATTAGAGGTAACAAATGTTTTGCATTAAGCTGTAAAGTTTTGGAGATACTTCTTTATTTTGGACCATGATGATAGGCATTTTAGAGAAGATCCCACATTACTGGAAGTGTCCATATACACACTGCACACAGTGAAATAAAACAACGTGACGCCAGGACCATGGTGCAACACAAGAGCAGAACAGATACACCACAAGTGCAGACAGGATGAAAGAGAGTACAAGAAAAAAACACAAGAGGAACAATACTGGACAAGACAATATTTAGTGCAATCGACAATAGCTACAGTCTGGATGAATACAGGTACAGGTACAGGTATTGTGACAGGTACTGTATTCGAGCAGCAGATAGTTCTGTACAAAAATGCAGAACAGAAGTTACATGTACAAAAATTCAGAACATGCAGAAGGTATACAGCAATAAATATGACTGTGCAAATATAGCAGAAATAGGACAGAGAACGTGCAGCGTAATAAATAGAAGCATATTTAAAGAGTTAATTACAGTCTGAGTGTTTCGGGGGAGTTCCCCATTCTGGCAGTGGAGGCTCATATGCTACGGGCCCTTTTGCCAGATGGGAGGAGGTAGAAGAGAGTGTGTGAGGGGTGTGTGGGGTCATCCACATTGCTGGTGGCTTTGCGGATGCAGCGTGTGATGTAAATGTCCATCACAGAGGGGAGAGAGACTCCAATGATGTTCTCAGCTGTCCTCACAGTCCTCTGTAGGGTGTTGTGATCCGAAGCATTACAATTCCCATACCAGGCTGGGATGCAGCTACAGAGAATGCTCTCTATGAATGTTATAAGTTGCATAGAGCAAATACAGCTGAAAAAATTGTTCTTTTCTGTGTGTCTATTTCAGGGTGCAAAGCAACAAAATGTCAATATTCTGAATGGGGAGATTCTTTTCTATATCCACTGAATATATTTTGATCTGGAGCAGAATTAAACCTTTGCAGGCTTATCTTATTACCATCGCTCATCGCTGAAATTCCTTTTGTTTCACTCATGTTGATGGCTCTACAGTTTGCTACGGATTTTAAACCCTGAACCTTATGAGCTCACAGTTAGTAGATGGTTCAATGAGTAGTTAGCTACAGGTTAAATTTAGTGTTAATTTCAGATGCATTGTGAGGCTCATTTTACACTGCACTGTATATACACATGGACTTCAGTCATCTCTACATAGAATTAATGAGTTCTCTAATGTATGATATAGTGATGATAATATTTACTATACAACTTCTCTTTTCAAACTAAAGATGGATGAAGTAAACTATGCTGCTCTGACCTTTGGCAACAAACAGAGGAGAACTGTGCAGAAGAGGACCAATGTGGACACCACTGTCATATATGGAGCTGTGCAACACCAAGTGGAGTTATAATTCAATGCAAAAATAATTTATCTTATGCAAATGCAATGCCAGTATGAAGTACTTTACATTAAAAAGTGACTTTACATTAGTTTCTGACTTCTGCCTTAACATTTTGAGTTGCTGAATTGCAATAGTAAGTTAATATCCAACATAACAATAATGTTTTACATTCTGCTAACTCGTTAAAAGTGCCATTTTAATTTATTAAACATTTTTTAATGTGTGCTGTATGTCTTCAGGTTATGCCATAAACTCATGCACTGTTCTAGCATTCATGCACTGTTCATGTCATTATTCCCCACTGATTTAAATGACATTTATTTGATACTAAATAAGAAGAAATTAAAATGAGAAGAAATTAAAATGAGAAGCAAGACAGTGTTCTCAGATGAGTTTAGAAATAATGGTGATATTTCAAGTGTTGTTTGTTGGTGCCTCTGCCAGCAGTGAATGACCTTAATATAAATGTGACATATAATGTAAATGCTCTGGTAAGAAGACAATGTGGATTGAATATCTTTTATTTAATGTTTCCAAACATGTTTAGTCACAAATGGAACTAATTAACAAATTACGCACATACACCAATCAATCACAACATTAAACCCCTGACAGAAGGTATTAATATTGATTATCTTGTTACAATGGTACCTGTCAAGGGGTGGGATATATTAGGCCGCAAGTAAACAGAAAAATGGGCGAGCATAAAGATCTGCGTGACTTTGACAAGGGCCAGATTGTGGTGGTTAGAGCATCTCCAGAACAGCAGCTCTTGTGAGGTGGTCCCTGTATGTAGTGGTCAGAACCAAGAGTGGTGAAAAGTAGGACAACTGGGGAAATACTAATATACTCATTCTCAGTAGAACTTTAAAAAATATATTTTTAATGTTTGTATCTGTAGTGTAATTTTTTATCACATTTTATTACAGCAGTTTGAAAGCAGCTTTAAACGTGCATACATTTGTTTTTACAAAGAGAAATACTAGAAGCTGTCAGATAAGGAGACCGATGAAGCTGTGAGTCTGGCTGGTTTTTTGCTTATCTAGATACGATTATTGTTTAGTGACATTTTTACTACAGGAACTCCAGCTTGGAAATGAAATGGAATAGAAAAAATTTAAACAAAACCCACATCTTATTACATTTTTGTTTGTTTTTTACACATAAATCATTAAAACTACACAGTATTATTATTAATCCGTACAATTCATATAAAACATATTTAAAAAATATTAAAAAATGAACATTTTTGCAGATGGAGCAACTGCAGCAGATGGGCCCGTTTCTAAGTATAAAGTCTTGCTCTGGCACCTAAGGTCAGTTTGAGACAGGACTAGGAGTGCAAAGACAGGGGGATAAGAGGGGGAAATGTCAGGTGACACTAATGTGGCTGTGATAAGACCTCCAAAAAAATCTTCTCTTCACTTCCTTGAAAAGAGACATGAACATGTAAGGTTGGAGGTCAAATGCCTTCCATAATGAGAAAAAAGAAAAAAAAATTGTGAGTGGTTAATTAATCAATCAGACTCTTGGTGGAAATGCACACTGTCTCAGAGGACAACAAACCTGATTGCTATAAGCCATTTAACAGTAATGAACACATTATTCTATATGGTGTGTCCAGAACCATAGTGACATGGAAAGTGTTGTAAAGGAATCATGGCCCACTCGTAGAGTATTAAATGTTACAGAATGTTTTTTCAAGGTCGTATTTAAGTGTTTTGCTAAAAAAAAAAAATGGGATTAAGGACTGAAATTAAGCAGAAAATGTGGCTTTGAGGAACTTAACTGTAAGCCAGCTCTGTTAGTTCAAGGAATTCAATTGCTATAAAATGATTTCTATTACTGTAGATGGGTTAGTGCTCTGATTCATAGGCTGTCAAAGGAAAATTAACATATGCTATAATGCAAGTTACCCCAATGGCCAATCAAATCTCTGTATGTAAAAATAACAACACCCCAGTGCCCCCTCCTTTCCTTCATCTTACCAGAGTTTGCATTTTAGATGAATGTACAGTAGAGGAGAGGACAGTCTTCTATAAGCCAATCTGAATATGACTGGATTAGTATATCTAACTTATCTAGTCATGACCCAATGTGAGTATACCAAATGCTAAATCTATTTCATTTGTTATAAGCTTTGTACTGTGAGCAAGAGAGCAAAAGAAAAGTTTCACCTGTAAAAGGATAGAAATGAACAGTTAGCATTTAGAGTTTAAGGTTGTGAAGTTACAAGATCTAGAGTATTGGTTTATTATATGATCGTGTGTACTTTTTATGTAGGTTAAAAAAAACAAAACATCTGTGCTTTGTGTTTCATTTTAAGGTGGACCTGCTGCTGGGGTTTTTGTTTCACAGTTGTACTCAACAGTGAGGGTCCAGCCCGGACACTCGACAAGTTTTGTGTGCCACATTCAGGCAGATGTGCGGTTTTCAATATTCTGGATTAAAAATCCTCTAAACAAAGCTCCAGTATGTATAGCTACAGCTAAATCTTTATCAAACGATGTGACAGCATGTGAACAATTTAAGAATGAGTCCAGAATCAAAGTCACATGGAACCAAAAGACCTTCAATTTATCATTTTCATCGGTGGAACCATCAGATGCAGCAACGTACTTTTGTGGAATGCATAGTTATGGACATTTGTTTTTTGGAAATGGAAGTAAGCTGATCCTTGAGGAACATGCTGTTGGTGAGTATGACAGGATTGGAATTTAGATTGCCTTGTCACAGATAAAAATAATCTGATTTTATTTGTACTTGAGTGGCTTTACAAACACAGAAAATTTTAGCAAAGGCTTTATGTTGCCTTTCACTTTTATGCTGATAATGTTCAGTTACACATGTCAGCCC
Organism: Brycinus macrolepidotus; assembly: GCA_037974445.1. Classification (NCBI taxonomy): domain Eukaryota; kingdom Metazoa; phylum Chordata; class Actinopteri; order Characiformes; family Alestidae; genus Brycinus; species Brycinus macrolepidotus. The sequence goes on from JBBPCZ010019507.1 coordinate 8,216, forward strand.
AGTCAGATTCAATGACATAGTCACACATAAAATTCAAATAAAGATGTGAAAGGTTATATGACTAGGAACTTCCCACTGCTAAGCTCTGTTAAACATAAGTATTGCTTACGATAAGGTTACGAATCTCAACTATGAACTTTCTCGATTCTTCAATGTCTCCAAAAGCAACAGCTAAAGACCTTAATGTAATAATTATTGTAGCAAAATATAACACTGACATTGCTGTATGTAAAGTTTTAGTGTGCTGTACCATCAGATCAGTAGTTCAAAATGGCTTATGAAAGTGACTTAGTATTAATAATAATACTAAAAACAAGAATAAATGCAATAAAGTAGCAGCAGATGATGAGGGGATGAGATTAACACTCTAACATTCAGTCAATTCCCAGATTAAACAGCTGAGTTATATTGCACAAATACGATTCTGAACAGAATGGCATAAGAACTTAAAGGTCACCTACTTACTGGAAATTCATAGAATCACTTACAGCTCAGCTGGTGGAAAATCATTTTCTTTCATAGCACCAGAGCTCTAGAATATGCACGTTGAGTGTGTGTTTTCAAATCCAGATTACACCAGAATATGCCTCATTTTCAACTGTTGTTCATAATTGTGTTGTTATTGTCATTTAGACCATAATATTTTAATGTTTTGTTTTATGTATTAAATCCTTGTATGAAGCACTTTTTTAACTAAAGCACAAGATTTGAAAATTGAAATGAAACTGATATACAGAAAAAAATGTATTTTTATTATTATTGTTGGTGGTGGTGTTGTTGTATTATTATTATTATTATTATTATTATTATTATTATTATTATTATTATTATTTTATTGTTTTATTATTATTTTATTATATTATTATTATTTTATTATTTTATTATTATTGTTATATTATTATTTTATTATTATTTATATTATTATTATTTTATTATTATTATTATTATTGTTATTATTATTATATTATTATTTTATTATTTTATTATTATTATTATTATTCATTTAAATTCTTTAGCAATTTACTTTTTTGCTCAATCCTTGTTGACTTAAATATCATTTGCAATTTGTAAATTTGTCAAAGAAATTCAGACTTTAAAAATTAGATGACTATTATTTGTGAATGTGCATGTCTTTTACAGTAGTTTCACCAAAAACACCAATCAAAGACAGTAATTTAACAGACGGTAAGTGTAATCTGATCATTAGCTCCTGTCATACAATAGTTTTTTAATCCTTATTTATGTGCTGTTTTGTTAAAATGATATTTTGCTCAAATTTTATACCACTGGATTCTTATCTACAGTGTAGACTGAAACAAGGATTATGGTTGTGTAATTAATTGTGCAATAAATTTGCTTTTAAAATATTGCAGCAAAATAAAAGACTTTTTTTGTTATACTAGGAAAAATACACTACGAATACCTAACCTCGGCATTAGCTGCAACTAATATGGTCTCGATACTGTTCATGATTTGTCTCTGTCATCGTTTAAAAAAGAAAAGATGGGGTAAGAATGATTATGTAAAGTGTTGTTATACAACAGCAAAGACAGTATTTAATTTATCCACACATTGGAAAATACAATGAAGAATTATCAGTTTCTGAGTTATCATATTTTAAGTAAAGTTATACTTGCTGAAAGTTACTGATTTCTAATGTAAATGAAATATACTAGTAACTATAAAATGTGCTATAATGACAAGCAGTTTATGGTATAGATTATATATGTGTGTGTTTTTGCAGGTGTAACAGGAGAAGAAAGCCCTGCAACTGACAATGTAGGTGTTAGTTGTGGACTGATGAAATAATTTTCAAAATCAAAGGAAGAAAAAAGTACTATCTATGCACTTTAACAGAATTTAATGAATGCTTAAATTATGAACTATGTTTAACACGTGACTGCGCTTTTTTAACACAGAAAACAGAAGAAGTAAACTATGCAGCGCTACATTTTGGCAACAAGCAGAGGAGGACTAAGCAAAAGAGGACCGATGCAGACACCACAGTCATGTATGGAGCTGTGCGACGCCAAGAGGAATTATAATTCAATGCAGAAACCAGTGCATATCATCAGTGCAAACTACAGGGTTTCTTTAAATAAAACTGAATATATCCATCCACCCCTCCCACTCAGCACTGGTTTAGAACAATTTACTTAGAAAAACCAAAGTGTCACTTATCAGTGTTTGGTAAATTAAGGTCATTATAAGAGCAGATTAAAGAATTTTCTGTACAGAATACTTTGTATGACAGTTCAGCTTGAGATAATAGGTGCATCATAATTTTCATTGCTGTTGTTTCTGATTTCTCAGATCTCCCTTATAATAAATGCCTACAATCTTGTCTCACTTTATGACCTCCACTTACCTTATAGCTCTTTGACACGTGTAAAATTACAGACTGTAATCCAATTGCTGTCATGCATAATTGTCAATTTCTACCTCATCCATTGCTGATCAGTGTCTAATGTTGGTGTAGTTACTTCCAAAAAGTAATCCATTACAAAATACTCATTATTTTCTCTTGTATATTACTTGTAACTCCCTGGAAGTTATATGACTGTACCTACATAACTTATAAACTTCCTGGAAAACATAGATGTATGATATATTGGTTTAAGTATGTAATTTATTAAATTATGGTCTGAAACTCATGAAAACCTGTATCAGTTGGAAAACACAAGTGAAAAACCGATTGTCATTTTAGTACTTTACGTGCTTCAAACAAGACATGGTCAGTTAAGTCTCGAAGTTGTGAATCTGTAAATATGATTCTGATCATGAATTATCTATCTGAAAACCTAGAAACTAGCCCATAGATAACGCTGCCTCAAATTCAGAGTCAAGCTAATGTAGATAAGGTTGAGACTTGCTCTTTTTTGGCATGAATCTTTATCCATTAGTTTGATATTAGCATGATTAGATGATTTGACAAATTGCTTGTCAAATAGTGTGGTGAAGAAAGATTGCTGCCCATGTTACTGTGCATCCGTCTTGCGAGTATTCACAAAGTTACACAATCAGCTGTTGCAGGCAGCACAGGTGCACACAAATGTAGGACAGTCAGATTCAAGCATAAGGAGGACAAGCATAATATACAGTCACCAACCACTTTTTAAGAACACCATTCTATTATCATCATTCTAGTGAAGGACACCCCAAACTGCTTCACCCAGAACTGCTTCTCACTGTTTCCTCTTTTTTGCACTGTTCTCTCGTCCAAGCTTGTGCGGAATTTTGGAATGGTTCCTACACCAAAACGTCTATGTAGTGCATGTGTATTCAGTTTTTTTGATAGGTTGGTGAGGAGCCAAGCATTGATCATTTAAAATCTATAATTTTGCCCATAGACTTCAATTCATCAAACGTTGGCAATTGTGACGTTATGTCACTCTGCGAGCTGAATGCCAGAGCTGAGGCGCAGAGGAGAAATCGGCTGGTAAACACACAGCATTAGGAGAGACAAGCCCCATGACCGGAATGAGTCCCGCCTGGTTTACTGGAATGGTGTGCGAGGGGGAGTTCAAATCACCCTTTAACACGTGCCCCCCCCCGCCCCCCTTTTCAATGTGCACAGGTGAGTTATGAAAAGGAAGACGTGTCTCTGTTTGTTGTGGTTTATTAAAATGATCAGCCTGTGAATGCTTGTTTTAGCACTGTTAGTTAGCCAAGCTGCTAGCCAGCTCCGTGTTGAGAGAATCAGTGTCACGGGTTCAAATCACAATCTGAATAGTTTTTTTTATTTTTCCTTTGTTAAAAAAAAAATCAGCCCTTAAGAGACCAACTTTTCAGGCATGCACAGGTAAATGAAGTATGTGTCACTGTTTGTTGTGGTTCCACCCAGTTTTGCTGGACAGCAACTTTTTCTCTGCGCTTGCAACTCCGCCTCCACTCTCAGCTTTAAAGGTTAACTCCGCTTTATTTCCAAAATCCCCACATAAAGAAGTGTTTAATGTATAAACAGAGAGGTTCAGAATGGAAGAATGCTTCTAGACGTTGAGCCATTCCTGTAAAAGGCTTCATTAGAGCCACTGCGTCTCTACTTGTCCATACTGAATTTTGCTAATATTTCAATGCTAAAACATTCAGTAATATACAGTGAATTGCACGTGTGTTCAGATTTTTAATCGGTTCATCAGTAGCAGAGTATGTGATTTTCGATTTTTGAAAGTTGATTTTTGTAGTCGAGTTGCCTAATGTAAGGGGAGAGAGAGCAGTGGGGCGAGTCACCTTGACATTATATTTGTGAGAGAGTGTCTCTGCATGGCGGCTACAAAGTGATAAGCGTGGAGCAACAAAGCATCAAAATACCAATTATTGTGGTTAGTTCCATCTCTGCAATGCCCCCTCTGGTTCAGCTTTACTAGAGGTGCACACATTAGTACCTATAGGTACTATAGGTGCTCAGAACTGGAGTATCGATTAATGTCACAATTTGCAAATCAGTGCAAACATAAATGTTCCCACCCTATAATGACAACAACTGCTATGCCTTTTAAGAAATAAGATATACTCGACCCTAACTGACTCTTGACTCAGACTAAAGACTAAAAAGTTCAGCCAAAGAAAAAAAACAAGAACAAAACAACCTTACATGAGTGACATTCTCCTGTGGCTCATAGTGCTGTCAGGTTCATTACAGCTTCAAATACCAAGCTGTTGTAACAAAACCTTCAGTCTGACGGACAGAACAAAGCACAGAAGCTAATTTCACTGAAACTGTCAGCTAATCTGATTTTAGCAAGTTTTACTAAGTTACAGCACATTCTTTTAAAGCTTACAAACATTTGTTCTTTTAGCTAACCCAGCTGCACACCTGCTATATAAACTTCAGACCAACCAAGGACTTCAAGTCACCTTGCCCCTTTCCTTTAAACACATCATTTACTGTGTTCAAAGCTTCAGGTCTGTGGTTCATAGTGAATGTTCTGTGATGAAGGACTTGTTATTTTGAGCCAGGTTGAACCTTGCACATCCTGCAGCTAATAATGACACAAATGTAAAATTCTCTACTAAAGATCCAAGCCTTGACTCAGACTCACAACCCAGTGACCCTACTAAATGTTGGTAAAGATTACCGGTGTGAGAGACTGCATGATGGTAGTAGTCACAGGTCACAGGTTCAAACCCCCACTTTCTACCATTGTGTCCTGGAGCAAGACATTTAACCCTCAGTGTATCCAGGCGGACTGTCCCTGTAACTAATGATTGTAAGTCGCTCTAGATAAGGGCGTCAGCCAAATGCCCCTTTACTTTACAGAAAATCAAACCATCAATCTGGGAAAAATGAGACAATATAAAATGTATTTTTCTCAATTTTTCACCTGTCTATACCACAAAATAACAATTCTGCAGTAATCCTAATTTCTGCTCGTTTGTCTATAGGATTTTCTATGGGATGTTTTTAGTGTCATGTTAGTACCAAACTAGTGATTCACTTTCTCACACTGACCTTAGCATAACCCTACTTGAACACATGATATCTGTATGTTCAGATACAATCTCTCTCTTCCTTGTGTGTGTGATGAGACCCAGACCTGCATTTCATGAAAACTATTGTAATCATGATAACAGATCTCAGTTTTGGTCACAGTGAAGTTAAGAAGACAGAGTGGAACTATTTTTTTCTTTTCACTTTTTTGCATCATAATGTCCTTCCTGGGGGTGGAGTTATCTGGAGTTGGAGGAGGTTGTTTGTGTTTTAAACACTCAAAGCCTAATTTTACATACACCACCCATGAGTTCTTTCTGAATTACTACAGAAAGAACTCATTATTAATCCCAGTATGGAATAATAATATCTATCCTCTAGAAACTGGCATAAGCTAGTTCTTCATTCTGGGTACTTTTTGGCCAGGTAGCTTAGGCCATAAAAAAAAGCTCATAAAATCAAAAACGCTTCGATTTGAAAAAAGATCGGACTGTCTGCAATCCAGCCCTTGTATGTTAGTGAACACTTAAACTGTACCAACTGGCCAATCATATCACTGCATGTAAAATTCACAATGCTCCACCCCACCCCTTTCCTTGGACTCACCAGAGTTTGCAGTTGAGATGAATTTACAGTAGTGGAGAGGAAGGTCTTCTTTTAGCCTGTCTGAATATGACTGGATTTTTATATCTAACTTTTCTATTGACCCACTGTGAGTATACACCTTTACCACTTGTTAATCCTATACACAGTTGATTTGAGGGAGATGTAGATCTTAAGTTCTCTTTATGGCATTTAATAGATAACTGCATTTGTGAACCCTGTCGTTTTAAGGTGGATGTGGTCT
>JBBPCZ010019527.1:0-14492 GCA_037974445.1 Brycinus macrolepidotus
TTTTCTCTTTGACAGGGTTTGTTAAGGAGTGCAACTTAGCTAGCAGTAACTTAGTCAAAAGCAGATGTTGATTTAAGTTTAAGCTTTACAGGTGTGAAGAACAGATGTGGATTACTTAAGCACTGATGTATGTCGCTCTGGATAAGAGCGTCTGCTAAATGCCGTAAATGTAAACGTAAACGTATTCATTCATACAAGGATTTGATCTGAGACTAGCACATTCTATGAATCAGAGACAAAACACAGCACAAGTAAGAGGTGTTGGGTTGGAATGTGAGAAGTATGACCCAAGCTTTGCTGTTTACTTCCCTCAATTGAATCATCCGACCCCATACAGAGTCCTGTCACACACACACACACACACACTTACACCTTCTGGATCAGTTCCCTCCCCTGCTGAGACAATGAATGAGGATGTACACAAGTGGGACAGGGAGAGGGCGGGAGAGAGAGAGAGAGAGAGAGAGAGAGAGAGCGAGAGAGAGAGTGAGAGAGAGAAAGACAGAGAAGGACAGAAAGATTTATTGCAGGCCATTGTGTCATTTACTCTCATTTCGTAGTCTATGAACTGCAAGTGGGCCATTTGGAACCGGACGATTGTCACTAATATTGTCACAAATATTACTTATGAGGTTGTTTTATTCAAACTACACCTGCTTAGCGTTTAATATAGCAAACTGACTAAATGTATTCAAACGTTTTGAAATGTCAGGTGACATTTCTTTGTTCACTCCATTCAAAGCTGACAAACAGGCACATACACACCATACTCCACTCCCCCATCCCACCCGCTGCACCATATGGCCTTCATCCCCCAAATCTGAGCATCCTCCACTTTCTCCCCCGCTAGCCTGCTGTAAACCCTTCTTTAGCTAATGCTGCTTTAGCCTGGCCCTGCCTTTTCTACACACTTTTTTAATTCCCCATCGCAGGCTTAGCCCAACACAAAAAGTCTGATCTAAAGTTGGATTTGGGCGAGGATTGCACAGCTGGGCTGCTTGAACACTAAAGTCTGATGCCATTATCAGACACATAAGCGTTTGAGCTGCGTTTGACTGACAGATGGCAGGAGCGCCAGAGAGCTTCATATATATATACTGGCTTGGTGGTAACATGATGTTGGCAAAGTGTTTAAACAATGTTTGGCTGGTCACAGTGCAGAGGTAATGATGGGTGTAGAGCATTTGGCCTGTAGTCAGGAATGGTAATGAGGATGGCTTTGGGTTTGCGTCCAAAATAAGCTTCAGTGAAGATGTTTAATGTGTCAGAGAGAGAAGGGGAATAAAGCAGTACTCCACGTGCGGCTGTGTATTACAGTGATTTTACCGTAGTTAAAGAAATACGTTGGAATAGAAAAGAAAAAATCTAATTCCCACTATTTTCCACTTACCCAAGTTTAGAACTGGAGCTACGAGGCTAATGTTGATAATCGACAATGGTCACTCAAATCTTTTCCATAAATACACATCACCAAAACTTCTTTCAACCCACTGTCTTTTTTCCTCTTTCAACCTATTGACTTCTTTCCTTCTTTCAACCCACTGTCTTATTTCCTTGCATCCTGGTGTCATCTCTTCCCCAGGTAAGCGACACACACATCCGGCCCATGACCCAGTCGCCAGTTCACCGGTTGTCTCTATAGTAGGTCCACTTTAGTAGGTGCTGCCCACTGCATACCAGGAACTCCCCACAAGACCTACTGTTTTGGAGGTGCTCTGACCCAGTCATTTAGACGTCACAATTTGTCCCTTTTCAAGGTCTCTCACTTCATTACACTCACCCATTTTCCTCCTTCCAACGCATTAAGTTCAAGAACTGATTGTTTAATTGCTGACTAATACAGCCCAGCTCTTGACAGGTGCCATTGTAATGAGATAATCAATGTCATTCACTTCACCTATCATTAGATTTAACACCGTGGCTGATCGCTGTATGCTTATTATGAACGTCTTTGACTTTTGAGTCTCAGTGAGGCCTATTATGTGTGGTGTTTCTTCTTTTTGTGGGCATTATGGCACATAGAGACATTCCACATTAAAAGACATGAATTTGATAGGGAATAATTCTTACTCCTATAAGAACTGCATCTAACAATGGTATAAGTGGACAGCGGTAAAAAAGGTTGGGGCAGATATAAACCAGACTGTTTTATAGCGCCCTCTAGAGTAACTCCACGCTAGAGCATTTAAAATGCTGAACAATTAATCTGTTCTTCAGTTCATTTATGAAACACCAAATATGTTAGCGAGAAAAGGATCCAAAGCAGAATTTATTGTATTTACTAAGAAAAGTGAATACTTTATCTAACAGGGACTAAAGTGAACGGAGGCCAAAAGAGACCAGTTCGTATTTTAATTTGGATAATATCCATCTGTATCCATGAGATTTGAGAATTTTGAGTGAAAAACCCTGCATTTTCTATACTGATATAAATGTCTTTATTTAGTTTTAGAACATAAAGAAAGCAGAGAAGTAAAAGTGCTTTTAAAACGTGTTTTAAAAAGTAAAAGTGTTTTTAAAAGTATCTAAAAAAGTAAAAGGAGAAATGTTTTTAAAAAAGATAAAATGAACATTTTTTAAGCTTAGGTCATATTGTCAGTGGTTCCTCCAAGCTGTTTGTCCCTCCATTTACATTCATCTCTTTTCTCACCTTTTTCTTTTGGGGCTTTTCACATAATCCTCCTGCAGGCCATCAGCTCAGGGTTAAATAAGGATCTCGCTCTGGACTGACTGCCTCAGGGATGAGTGCTTGATGCATGAAGTTGGACAGTGTGTGAGAGGCCAGAAAAAATCAGCAGAGGAAACAATTCACATAAACAAAAATATATGTGCTTTGTGACGTATTGGTGTTCTTTTATAAAAATGGTAAACTTGCTGTTTTCTAGTTCGAGGCAAAAGGCAGAGAGTGACCTGCAAAATGAAGCAGAGGATCCATCCTTCAGTTTCTCCGAGAAACTGTTATCAATGCAGGTTTCTCATATACTATCCAACTCAGTGACCAGTTTTTCCTTCATCATGTTCGTCCTCTGCATAAAGCAAGAAGTCAGTCTTTGTCGTCTTCTGTTGCGTAACGTGCATTAACTTTGAGGCTCGAGGGGCATGTGTGGATGACCTCTCATGACCTTTAATGCTTCTTTCAGTAGTAATGGACACATAACTCTTATCTGTCTCTTCTAAGAAAGCCACCTTTAACCCACACTGAAAGCTCTTTCGTTTCATATTTCTTTGCTGTACATTCAGCAGCACTGACCCCTGATCTGCTACAGAAACCCGAGTGATCATGTCATTCAATTACAGCACCACATTTTCTCACACAGCACAATTTTTACTCTTTCATTTTCCTTCTTTACCCTTTTCCTTAACATCTATGTCAGTCATAAGAACCTCCATTCTGTGTTTCTCTTTCTTTGAAACGCTTCATTAGTGTCATCCTCATTCGTCTCACACAGTTTAGATCAGAGGTCACCAACTCTCCTCCAATTCTACTTTCCTGCTGTGTTGAGCTCCAACCTGCACCTAACCTGTTGCTCCACCCCCTTACTTAGTGCTTCAGCCAATCAGGGACTTCTGAAGAAGCTCATCATCCAGAGCAGGTGTTGCAGATTGTGGCTGGAACTAGACTTCTCGGGAAGGTAGATCTTCAGGACCAGGGTTCATGACCACTAATCTACAGTGCTGTGGCAAAAGTCTTAGTACCTTGAGAAAATTATAATTAAAAGCTGTTTACTACTGGGCAGTAGTGTTAAGTTTGTGTTAAAACACTAACATTGCAATAAATACAAATAACATTAATACAGTAAATGGTTTTATGTATGGCAAAGTGTTCTCCTAAACATTTCCAGACCTCTTTCCACGTGGAAGCCCAGTATTACTTGTAGCTAAAATCAAATACCTGGGTTTTGGCTCTTTTTACTTCATTAGATTAAATTAGATGTGTTGCTTATGGAATTTTAGTAATCCACACAATGACTGGAGGCATCGAGCAAAAACCTGGAAGCGAACCTGTGTTCTTCTAACCAGCTCACAAGATATCGACTACTTTTTAGAAAAAAAAGAAATCTTGCTAGCACTTATTTTAATGTTCACCTTGGCAGAAATAAACTCACTGCTGATACAAATGACTTCAAACAGTATGTATGGGTGCCTAAGACTTTTGCACAGTACTGTAGATCCTGGTCTTCCACAAAGTCCTCATAGTGTAAATACACATGAGGTGTGAGATCATAGGGGATCATAGGCAGGACTGAGCTACAAAACAAATCAGATCCATCCTTTAGCTTCTGAGAGATCTTTATTGTAGTCATAACTCAATAATTCATGCAGACTTCTCACATACCTCAGCACTTTTCTTACTCCATCTCTTCACAGTGATGATGATGATCAACGCTGCAATAAAAGTGATGGACTTGACTGCAGACATCTTCACTGGGTTTATGAAAAACATACTGAACTGCAGATCTACAAAGAGAGAAAGTCATTTACATTTTGATCAGCAAATCTCATTACATTTATTTCTGTAAAAGCACTTTCATGTCCCTTCCTAGAGACTCACCTTTAATAAAGACAGCCTCTGATTCATTAATGCCTTGAGGAACAGCCTGGGCAACATCAAGGAACTGGGCTGAGGAGTAGTTTGTCGATAAAAGTAACAGAAATTGGCCCATCCATTGGCCCTTCAGTATTGAGATGTGAGTTTCCAACAAGTGTTTTGACCACTGTCGTTCATCATCATCATCATCATCCATCATAAATTTTAGAGTCCTAATGCTGTACTAAACTGAAGATAGTCCCAACTCCCACCTCCTTTATATTCGCAATGAAACTTTAGTTCAAGGCAGCTTTCATTTTAATTTTGCATTCTGACTGAGAATGATTTGTATGGTCAGTATTGAACAATATCGTTAATTCTGTACCTCCTCACACTGTTTTACTCATTTGGACTTTCTTTTCATTTTCATTTAAATAAGTGACTTTCAATGAACGTTGCAATATTGGAGTCAACTTCAGGTGAAAAAGAAAAGAATATGTAGGAAATGTCCTTTATGTTATGAAAAACTACAGTATTATAAAGGCACACTCAGTGTCAGTCTTGCCCTCTTCTGACCCTGAAAGTAATACTGTGCCAACCTTACACACTGACTCTTACTATCTCTTAGAAATCTACAATGGAGTAACGTACACTATGTGGACAAAAGTATTGGGATCTGTTTGTCAGGGTTTGGGCTAGGCCCCTTACTTCCAGTGAAGGTTAATCTTAATGCTTCAGCATACCAAGACATTTCGGAGAACGCCATGCTTCCAACTTTGTGGACACAGTTTGGGGAAGAACCTTTTCTATTCCAGCATGACTGTGCCCCAGTGCACAAAGCAAGCTCCATAAAGACATGGTTGGATGAGTTCGGTGGGGAAGAACTTGACTGACCCACACAGAGCCCTGACCTCAACCACATCCAACACCATTAGGATGAACTGGAACGGAGATTGTGAGCCAGGTCTTCTCGTCCAACATCAGTGCCTGACTTCATAAATGTTCTACAGAATGAATGAGCACAAATTCCCACAGAAACACTCCAACATCTTGTGCAAAGCCTTCCACAGCACAAGACCACAAATGCAAACAGGACACAAAAGTGTGCAAGAAACACAAGCGCAACAATACAATTAGACAAGACAAGACAAGACAAGACAACATAAAGTGTAAAGTGTAAAGTGTAAATATTCAGTGCAATCAACAATAGCTAAAGTCTGGATGAATACAGTATTTTGACAGGTACTGTATTCTAGCAGCAAGAGTTGTGTGTGCAAAAATGCAGAAGTTGTTACATGTGCAAAAATGTAGAACAGAGATATATATTTATATTTATTTTTAAAGATAAAGTGAAACTGGGTTGAAGGGAAGTTTTTTGCAGTCTTTAGTGGATAAATTTTACCACTGTCTCTGGTTTATAGCTGGGCAAAATAAGGAAATGAGGGCAGAAACCTGCAGCAATCAGCGCTTCTGCAGGAACCAGTGTGCACAAAGGTGTCAAAAAATTTCCTTTCTCTGGAAAAAAAGGACAAAAGAGGAGTATTAAAATCCCATTGCCTGTCGACTCAGTGGCATGAGCGCTAAAAATATCACAAATATGACTTAGCAGGTTGAGCAAACTGAGAAAGCTGAAAACTGCTCTTTCCATTCGTCTCATTCGTCCTCTAAAAGTCTGCAATAGATTTTCTTTTGTTTGCTCCCAATGTAAAGGTGTTCTGTTTATTCATAGCTCTTAGAGATATACACTCTTTTTTTTTTTCCAAAATGCATACAGGGCTTAAAAATCCTTTTTAGGTAGGGAATCATTCATTTACATTTTGAATGATGTTGCCATTTCATTATATAGCATTTATAGTTTTTTTTTCAGAGTATTTCTATTATTTCTTTCATCAAGGACGATTCACACAATGTAATGGCTGGTTGCCATGATGCAGAAATGATGCAGAAACAAAAACTGTTTGGAGGTGGGTGAAGCTGTTATCACTCTCAGTCCTCGCACAAATTCAAATGACCTAATGTAAGAACTTAAGTGTGTGTTGTTTCTCTTGGAAATGTAGTAGAGTAAAAGTATTTCGTTTAACAACACTTGAATAAAGTACAAATGCTCCAAAATAATACTCTCTCAATGTTAGAGCAGCTGATCCTCTCAAATGGCATTAAAAAAATAGAGACTCTTATTTTGGAGTTTTATTCATAGCAGTGATGTAATAAGATATTGCACCACTGTGTAACCCAAAGCTTTTCAGAATAACCATATAAATGTTAAAAAAGGGAGACATAGTAAAGATATGTGAGAGCTGTGATATGTAAGATATGCAGGGCTGTGTGTGAATGAAAGCCACTGTTCACTGTAAGGGGGATGAACCGACTGATGAGTTTTTTGATCCCGTCTGTCTCCTTCCCTCCTTTCCTCTCTCTGTACACGCTTTCCGTGAATGTGCCCATGCTGAAGAGTGACCTATTTGTCATGCTGTGATAGAGATAGAGAGCCTGAGAGCTCATGAATAATTGACATCATGATTTTTTCAGTGAAATGAGAACAGCTAGGAGAAAGAGAGATGAGCTTAGCAAGCGCTAGAACATCACTCCTATACGACACAGGCCTCACCTCAGACTCGCTGTTGGGGCCTTTTCCAAGAAGTTCCACCTGCACTTTTCCACTCAGTAAAACTTTAATGACGTTTAACACAAAGTTTGGGGTTTTGGTTTTTCAGTGTGTGCTAAGCATTGAGTGTTAAAAATAGAAATTCACACAAATGTACTCAATTACTGCAAATGTAACCAATCAGGCAAGACGTTTGGTGACTGAGGGCTGTTTCTTTACATTTACATTTACATTTATGGCATTTGGCAGACGCTGTTATCCAGAGCGACGTACACCAGTGCTTAAGTAGTCCACATCTGTTCTTCATACCTGTAAAGCTAGACTCAGATCAACATCCGCTTTTTAACCAAGTTACTGCCAGCAACTTAACTAACCCTGTCAAAAAGAAAAAGTCAGAGGTTAATACACAGTTAGCAAAAAACATGGACAAGAGTTGAGAGAGTAAGTGGCCAAGGTTTTTTTTTTTTTTCGTATATATAGGACAAAATATGTAAGCGATAAGTCTTCAGACGACACTTGAAGACAGCGAGGGACTTTAGGTTCCAACTGGAGCTACAAGGCCACTGTAGCAAGTAGATAATGAAAGCTTATATTCCCGCAACTACTGGCTAAATCATTTACATGTATGGCATTTACCCATAGCTGGAACAAATAGTCCAAAGGTTAAAACACTGGCAGAAAAAAAAGTCAGCATTGACATCTAGTAAGAAAGATACACAATACATTAATCAGACATGGTATTGGGGCAGCTGGTATAAATGGCTAGTAGGAATAAGCCCCCCCTCCCCCAGAACACACACACACACATATATATACACAACACACACACAATAAAGACATCAAAATCAATTTCATCGTCTTACTTGCTGTAAAAAATGAATTGCTGATCATTTTATATGTAAGAACAACCTAAATTGGGGATGAGGCTGATTTACATCTAGACCAAGCTGCAGATTCACACTAAGATTCTGTGCAAAATGTACTGTTATGTATTACATTTAGTGAGAGACTGCTGGGGGCGGCTGGTAGCCTAGTGGTTCGGGCGTTCGCCCTACGATCAAGCAGTCGTGGGTTCGATTCCCAAGACTGCTAGTGGCACCCTGAGGTACCCTTGAGCAAGGTACTGTCCCCACTCACTGCTCCCCGGGCACCGTGTTCCTGGCTGCCCGCTGCTTCACTTGGTGAATGGGTTAAATACAGAGGAAGAATTCTGTGCTGTTCACACTGTGTGCTGTGGTGTAATCACGTATGATCACCTTCACTTCATATCTGGTCCCCATTTAGACTCTATAACATCCGGCTCTGCTTAGTCTGCAGTCAGTAGGGCCGGTTCTAAAATCTGATTGGCTGAAACATTGCAAGTTATTCTAAAATACTGCATTTGATTATGAACTTTTAAATTTGAACTTTTATGAGCTCAACTTGTGGACAATATTTAATGCAGAAACATTTTATTTGCTTAATAAGAAACCTGTATTTATCGTATTTCCAAAACTGCAATAATGCCCCTTTCATCCTGTTTTGCTGTATTAGTTAGCACCAAGTTAACAGTGGTGACATTGTAGTTGCACAAGGACATTTAGAACTTATATCTCAGACCTTTGAAGCTTATAACTGCTTGTAACAAATATTCAGGTGAGATATTGCTATTTTGCACAGGCCTTCGGTAATGAATTAAACTTAAATCTGGTCATGTTCTGTTCTTGTTGTAGTCAAAAGGGCAGCGCTGCTGTGAAAGACACTGTTAGCTCCCTGCAGCCGTTAGGTACACTAAACCCAATGGGAGCGCAATCCACCTCTAGGGAGCCAGAACAAAGAAGAGTCTTGAAGGACAGCAGGTCAAGGCAAGCAGAACTTGAAGCTCAAAGGAGTCTTGGTATGGGTCAGGCTTTGACCATTGAGATCCGATAGTGGCTGGTCCAATGTGGACACACAGAGCGTGAAATAGGATGTAATCGTGAACAGTAATTTATTAACAAAAGAACTAAAAAGAGATGACAATGAGAAAGCGTGTTAGTTCAGTGTTCTGTCAGTTTCTCATTTGGTCTCCTGTTTCTTGTTCTTTTGTCACTAAATTACAGTTATAGTCATTTACCATACTAATAAATTTACCAATTAATTACTCCAGACTAACAAAATGAAACAAAATAAAGCAAAAAGAGACTGGGGTGTAAAATACATAAACATGAACACAAGGTGGGCAAAAACACAGAGCAAACTATCAAGCAATACCACAAAGCAAAAAGAACAGCAAAAACATCAAGAACCAACAAAACTAGACTGAAAACAGGGGCCATTATTTATACTAAATAAACTAATGAGATAAACCTGGGTTGGGGAGGAGACAGGAGAAACTAGTATGGAGGCAGGGGTATAGTGGAGAAACTAATGAGGAGGTGGGGCTAGGGTGGAGAAACTACTGTGGAGGCAGGAATAGGGTGGAGAAACTAATGAGGAGGTGGGGCTAGGGTGGAGAAACTACTGTGGAGGCACGAATAGAGTGGTGAAACTAATGAGGAGGTGGGGCTAGGGTGGAGAAACTACTGTGGAGGCAGGAATAGAGTGGTGAAACTAATGAGGAGGTGGGGCTAGGGTGGAGAAACTACTGTGGAGGCAGGAATAGGGTGGTGAAACTAATGAGGAGGTGGGGCTAGGGTGGAGACACTAGTATGGAGGCAGGAATAGGGTGGTGAAACTAATGAGGAGGGAGAGCTAGGGTGGAGAAACTAACGAGGAGGCAGAGCTAGGGTGGAGAAACTAATGAGGAGGTGGGGCTAGGGTGGAGCCTAATGTCAAAACAAAGACACATGGTAGGCATAAACAATCATGCAAAAAGAAAAACAGTGAAAAGACAAGAGACAGGAGAAATACAGGAGAACAGCTAAGAAACATAAAAAACGACAGGGCAAAAATTACAGGACAGAAAGAATGCTTCAGTAGGAAAGCATCAGAGTTTTAAATTTGATGCAGGCCGACATAAAAAGCGAAAAAAAGAGAACACAGCAGCAGAGTGACATGAGTGGATTTAGGAACATTGAAGGAAAACCATGCTGCTTTATCCCAGATCAGCTGCAAGGGCCACCAGGAGGAAGCTGCAGTAGTAAGTGTTGAGATGACAAGAGACTGAACAAGGACCTGGGTGGCCTACCTAGAAAGACCGGGTCGAATCCTCTAGATTCTGTAGAGGAGGAAACAGCCTGACCATGTCAGGTTTTCAAGAGTGTTAACTGGTCATTTAGAAACACACAAAGGTTTCTTCAGAAGGAACGACAAAGGAGTTCCCAATAGTACATCATATAGTGTCAGAAACTACATAAAAGGTCTACTGAAGTTGATACAGAATGTAAAGCAAATGTAATTGCATTAAATGAAATGAACGTGTAATTAGGTTATACAATTTTTGGCCAAAAATCTGAAGATATCTAGAATCAGAATCAGAATCCGAAAACTATATTGATCCCGGAGGAAACTGTTTATGCTTCGACTGCACAGACACACAGAGACACAGAGACAAGAACAATATAAAATATACTTTGAAGTCAAAATAAAACTCTCCAGACAGTACTCTGAAAACAACGTGCTGCGGTCAGTAAGAGAGGTGGGTACAAACAGTATAGATCAATGAAACACTTTCTAATTAACACAAATAGTGGTTTGGAGCTGTTCTCTATACCGAGTCCGTTTTTCAAGAGTGTTAACTGGTCATTTAGAAACACACAAAAGTTTCTTCAGGTTTCGAGTCCCTTATTGCTAGTAATAGTGACATAAGTAGTGACATTGCACATGATAAGATTATTGCACATATTAATAAAAATATTGTAATGATAATGATTTAGCACACGATAAGAAATTGCACATCTGGGTAGCAGGTTAAAAGTTATTCCATGATTTATTTGACATATTAGCATATACTTTACCTGGCTGCATTTTTGGAGTGACTCCTTCAGTAAACAGTCCTGAAATAGAGCTGTTTACTGTCACATAGAAACCCTCAGGTTAGGTGCTCATATTTGCAGTCAGTGACGTGTCTAGAACTTCCAGAAAGTTTAGAGTGGCATTTTCACAAAATTAGTCCATTCTATTCGACATAAAAATGTGACTGGTCCCTGATTATGTTGGAGGATAATCTGACAGGTCTTCCGCTAGGTCTTCTGCTCAGCTCTTAAAGGTCTGACCAGCTCAGAGCTTTATCTACCTGAATAACTCAGAGAAAAAAAGCCTGATTGGTCATTTTCCATTTTCAAGAATTAAACCCTATTGTTTCCAAACAAAACCTAATGCAGAAAAAATAGTACTGCATTACTTGCCATAATAAGTTCTTAGAAATCACCCATTTTCATCTAAAGGCCTATGATGCCATAAGGGTGTTTCTCTCATAAATACATATAAAAAACCTTTGTAATGCAAATCCAGTGAGTCAAAAAGGCCAAACTCTTGATGCTGCCCGGTGCACGGATATCCAGTCTGAGCAACTCTTGGAAAGTCTCTGACCCCGATCCGGCTTCTGCATTGTCTCTGAGCTTTGCAGTGGCTGCAGTGAGATGATGATTGACAAGGCCTCGGCAAAGCGAGCTGACAGTGTCTTGACAGCAGCAGTATATGTGTGTTACTGCCTTCGCTCCCTCCGTATCACTGTCACTCCGGAGACACACTCCAATATTATACTGTCTGTTTCAGCCCGTGTCAATCTGCCCACATCTCACACTCTCAACCACAACGCCTCCGGCCGTGGACGAATAACTCGACCAAAGGCCTATTCCAACAAGCATCAGTGGTCATAAGTTCCGATTTTCTCCTTTTTTTTAATGTAACTTCACCTTAGTTAGACATAACAGCTGTTGCTTGCTGGAATTTGGCTTAACCCGTAGAACTCGGAGCATCTTAGTAAAATCGGATTTCAACAAATAAAAATGGTGTGAAACAGTCTAAAACCGGTGTTTGCTCTCCTGCGCGCTCGCTGTTTGCTGCTCCAATGGCAGTTATTATTATTACATTTTTAAAATTACAATAACTTTGGTTCTCCGTGACATGGGAACACCAAACAAAGCTCAGCATGACGTCTGACACCTCGAGCATCAACACAAACCAGGGGAACTTCCATATAAAAAGATGTTTTGCTGTATGATGACAATTTACCATTTGTGACGCTTCCGCTTGTGTTCTAAGGGTTAAGAAGGTTTGGAGTGACTCCTTGAATAAAGTGTTACCAAACATTTAGAATCACTTCTTGCACTAACTGTGCTTCTTTCATACTTTAACATCCGTTTCAGCATTCTGCAGAGAAGTGAGATCACCCTTATGACCACAAGGTTCTTCATTTATTCTACATTTATTCCTTCATTTATTCCAAGAACATGTCTTTCTCCAGCTCAGCGTTGGTGTGGAGATCATAGGAATCACTGTCTTCTGGACCCCGGAGACATTTCTGGATCTTTTTCCGCAGGTTGAAGTTGGGGGTCTGGGCTCTCTTCTTGCCCAGTTCTTTTCTCTTGACCAGGTTCAGCTGGGAGATGCCAGCTTCATTTGTCTCATCTCATTCATTGTTACAACTCTGGGATAACATTCCTTGGGCTCTGGTGTGACACTGGTGCCTTAAGGTCAGGTGACCTCTACATCAAAATCAAGTTCTGAAGCCTTTAAAATCAAGTTCTTGTCCTTCAAAAGCCTCCAGCCACCAAAAATGGGAATCTCACTCCCAATTGCCACCTATGATATATAATTAAGCCTGGTTCAGTTTGATGCAATTCAAAATGTTAATTCTGTAGATTGAAATGCTATCAAACACTGACTGGAAGAGTACTGTATGCTGTCAGTGTCCTGCTCTCATGGTAAGTTGTCCAGGCCATTAAGCATTGTATGCATTTCTTCCTATTAATAGTATAGATTGCATAACACCATTGCATACTGCTGAGTCTGTCAGAGTATCCCCATAGAAGGACGCAAAACATCTGTTCTGCAAAGAAAGTGGAAATATTACATAAAGGCCTATTATAACTGTCCCAGTCAAGGCTGGATCAGTAATTAGGCTGTTGCTGCACCCTAGTGGTCATGTAGAGCATTGCAAGTCCATCGAAAACCACTGGCACCCTTGCATACACTTCTAGCTATTGGGTAATGAGAGTTATGTCCAGCATAAATTTTGTGGACCTGACCTAATTCTCATATAGACGAACCCTGGTGAAACTGTCCAAAAGTTCTTCTATTAAGTGTGGATGTATTGGGCCTGTAATGGATTACTAATGAGTGTCATAATGAAAAACTGAACAGTTGTACAAATTCTGACCAAAAGTAATGTAGTAAATACATCAGTTTTACTTCTGAGTGTGTGTGTGTGTGTGTGTTTGTGTGTGTGTGTGTGTGTGTGTGTGTGTGTGTGTTTTTGAGTGTAGATGTGGTTGCCTTCACACACATATCGGACAGGCATAAATGCACGGAAACCACAGTGAGAAATATATTGAATTGAATTTTCTTCAGATGTGCACATGACTTGTTCGCAAATAAATACACATTAACTAAAATTAAGAATAAAATATCGGAAAAAAAGATATATCCAGCTATTTACTTGGGCTGTAAGCATTACTTTTTAATAAAAATTAACATTAGAATAAATGCAAATAAACAAATTAACAACATATTGCAATTTGAAGGTCATGAGTGCGCTTTTTTAAGGGAATGTTTCAGTCAATAATGCTTATGCTGCAAACAATGAAGTCAATATTCACTGAACAGCCGTAGACAAATGATATCATGCTATGAGCTTCCATCAGTTGTTAGCGACGTCAACATTAAAGTTGTAATTCATAAGAAATGTTGGCCTGCCAGTTGCATTGGTGATGTCACTGTAGCTTTATTATTGTATTGGAAGTGAAACCTCCTCAGATGACACGAACAGTCGGATTGCCTGTTCATTTATTGAATTGTGTTGTATTTTATGAACATTGGAAGTCTGTAGGGATAGGAAATGAATGTTTGAAAGAAGCATATGAATTATAATGTTAAATATGAATATCAATAACATTAAACTAATAATAATGCATGAACTCTAGAATGTTATTCATTTAGTGAATAATTCAGTGTTTACTCCCAACAAAAAACTGACCCTGCCCAACATTAACCCCTTAATACTGTAAGAAATTATTATTCTAAGCAGACACGGTTCAGAATAAGAGAACTGTTGAACCTGATGGCTTTCTTATCATAGTTAATATTTAATATTTATTACTTCATTATCAAAGAAAGCTTCACACATCTGGTTTCATGTTACAGATAAGCAGTTGACTATATCAGGGGTCACCAACCTTTTTGAAACTGAGAGCTACTTCACGGGTACTGAGCCATACGAAGGGCTACCAGTTTGAT
>JBBPCZ010019537.1:0-14492 GCA_037974445.1 Brycinus macrolepidotus
AGGCACGATATCTCATTTCACTTTATACTGTGTGTGTATGGTCGAAATGACAATAAAACCTACTTGACTTGACTTGACTTAGTAGGACCCCATACATCCTGAATCTTGTTGCAGCCTTGGGCATGATTACACCGGTACACAACCATGCCTGCCGGAAGCAGAGCATCATTCTCTCTTGGCTGTTGCTGAGCTGTCTTGGCAGCTGCTCCTTCTAAATGTCGTTTTGCAATATCATAGGCCACTTTAAGATGTTCCTGATGTTGTTGAACCCACTCGCCTACCTCCCAGTCCATAATGTCCTCCTCTAGACGACCCAACAGAGCATCGACAGGCAGGTAAGGTTTGCGTCCAAATATGAGCTCATGGGGGAGTAGCCGGTTGATGAATGCACAGTGGTGTTATAGGCAAACAATACTTGTGGCAAATGTTGGGGCCACCATCTCTTCTTTTCCACAGGAGACCATGCATAGTGCAGTTAAACCGCTCACATTGCCCATTTCCTTCAGGGTGGTAGACGTAGTACGACTCTTCTCCACCCCATAGAGCTTACATAGATTCAGTATCAAGTCACTGAATCTATGTAAACTCTGACCCTGATCAGAGTGAATACGTCGAGGGACACCACATACATAGAACCACTTCTCAATGAGGCCTTGGCCACAGTACTAGCCTTTTGATTAAGTGTCGGGTAGGCCTGGGTAAATTTAGAAAAGATGTCAGTAACCACTAGTACATTGTCATGTCCATCACTGGCCCGCTCTAGAATAGTAAAGTCCAAGGCCACAACTTCTAACGGCCGAGCCACTAGGAGAACCCCTGGAAAAGTCCTCCCAATAGTCTGGACCGCTTTGGCCACCACACACCGCTCACACTGCTGACACCATTGTTCCACATCTTTCCTGAGGTTTGGCCAGTAGCACTGTTCTCGCACCAGGCGGGTGGTTCACTCACATCCTTGGTGTCCGTGATCATTATGGAGAGCAGAGAGTACCTAACCAAGAAGGGACTGTGGCAGCAACAGCTGCAAAACTTCCCTGGTCCCAACTGGTGGGCAAACTATCCGATAAAGCACCCTCTCATGGTCCCGGATTTTCTTCCATTGACGCACCAGCTCCGGGACCTCAGCCCTCTCTTTCCCCCGCTTGGTCGCTACAGGGAGGTTCCCTCTTCTCCAATAATACAAAAGGAGCCAATAATTGGGTCTGCCGCTTGCAACATGTGAAGTTCTCTCTTTTCTCTAATCGGGAATGCATCCACAGCACCACAGCAAGCAGGGTGCAGAGTAACAGAGCTGGTAGGGGCTGTCTGAAGGGACACCGGGACAGTAACCCCCGGGGTGATTTCGGCCAGAGATGTCAGAACAGGCAGGCCTGGTAAACGAAATAGAGCATCGGCATTTCTATTTATGGCTCCTGGACGATATTTAAGCTCAAAGTCAAAAACTGAGCAGCCCAACGCTGTTCAACAGCCCCAAGCTTAGCTGTTTGCAAATAGCTAAGGGGGTTGTTGTCAGTGTACAACCGTGAACTTTGCCCTCAGCAGATACTCTCTGAACTTCTCTGTTACTGACCATTTCAGAGATAATAATTCTAGCTTCATAGAGCTATAATTCAACATGCTCCGTTCCAACGGATGCAGCCCTCGGCTGGCAAATGCAACAGGCCTCCTCTTGCCCTGATGTTCCTGGGATAATACTGCCCCCAAGCCGCCATGACTAGCATCAATCTCCAAAATGAATGTTTTAGAAAAGTCAGTGTATCCCAGTACTGGTGCACTTACTAACTTGTGCTTCAGACTTACAAAAGCCATCCCACAAACATCGTCCCAACACCCCTCCAATGAACTGGCCCCAGCCCCCTTCTTCACACTCTGAAGCTCACCCACCAACTGTAAAGGAGCGGCACATTGCGCAGAACCCTCTACAAACCGATGGTAATAGGAAGCAAAACCTAGGAAAGAATGCAGCTCTGTCAAGGTCTTGGGGCGCTAATTTTCTCTGGATCAGTTGATACTCTCGTTGTCGAGATGACATGCCTCAAATATTTAACTTCAGTCTGAAAGAAGTTGCATTTCTTGAACTTCAACTTCAAATTGTACTGCTTCAACCTTCCTAGAACCAAGTCCAGGCACTGTAAGTGTGATGCAAAGCTATTGGAAAAGATCACTATATCATCCAGGTACAGAAGAAGAGAAAGGAATACTCATCATCAAAAATGTGCTCCATTAAATGTTGAAACATACTCAGGGCATTACATAATCCGAACGGCATCTGATTGAACTCGAACAACCCAAACGGTGTGCAAAATGCGGTCTTGGCCTTGTCATGTTTGGCAACAGGCACCTAATTATAGCCACTGGCAAGGTCAAGAGTTGAAAACAAGGTGGCACCAGCCAAGGCGTCTAAAGACTTTTCTATTCGAGGGAGAGGAAAAGCATCTTTACGGGGGAAGAGTAAGGGCTACAGCTCACCCACACCACACCCCTTCATACTGGGAAGGAGGGAGCCAACGATAACGCTGTCGAATGGGAGCCTCATTCACTAAAGGGATTTCATGTTGGACTAAATCAGTACACCCAATGTCCCCTTCATTCTGACTGAACACCATACTGTATTTATGCAAAAGTGCCCTAGCCTCCTGATCTTGACTGGGGCTAAGATTGGGCCAGGTAACTTCAGACAGATTGAGGGGCCCACTCTGTGTGTATAACGAGCGCACCTGAATTACATATTCCGAATCAGTGGACCTCTCAAGCGTAATGGTGGTATTAGTGACCTACACTTTGGCTGCAAACATCTCACCCAGAATGGTTCGGTGTGGAAGCCAAATATAGCCAAATATTCACAATGAGCACCCATATTCTTCCCTGTTCCACAGATCGAAAAGCCCTAGAGGCTAACAATCCATTTGGTAACCTACTAATAGTGGGCTCAAATAATGCAGAGGATAGGGCACAACCAAAGTGTTGGGTACACATCGCCGGGACCATCTTCAAAGACCCCACAGGAATGCGAACAGAACAGCGGCCACCGACTGTCACTCTATCCAGGCAATCCGACCGGGACATGCAATCAAGCTTATTGCACTCAGACAAAGCATCCCTCCAAGCTTCACTAGCCTTCTGTACTGGAATGGACCGAAATAGTGCCGAGCCATGCTGATGGAACAGCTTGTCATAACACCAACTAATCACATTCATGCCCAAAAGGCCAGGTACCTTAACTTTACTCTCTTGACTAGCAGGGTGAGGGGGGTCTCGAACAAACAAGACACCCATACGTGATAATAATTTGCCCAGCACTAGAATATCTAGCTCTAGGTAGCCCAGATAAGGGAGTTCTAAACCATTAGCCATCCTCAACTGAAGCCAACTGCGCTCTTGCAACTGTTTATCTCCCCAAGCCTGAAAATGTTGATTAAAAAAACTCTCAGGGATAGTTGTTACCATAGACCCAGTATCCAGCAAACAAGAGACCCCAACGCCCCCATATCAACCTCTACTAACGGACCGGTCCCAATAAGTTTTGCAAAAAATCTAGAATTTACAGCTGAGCCCTTACAGTCCCCTCCTGATGGCCGACTCTCTACACTTGAGGGAGCTAGTTTTCCTGCTGCTCAGAAACTACCACCCGTGTGCCTGCATTCACACTCTATGTACCCGCCTTCCCCTAGCCATTAGGCTCCGAGCTACTGGTCAATTCTACCCGACAAAAACGGGCAAAGTGGCCGGGCTGGTCACAACGCAAACATATCGGTCCACCATCAGTCTGGAAGCGATAGGGTCGATGAGAGGGTCCACTAGAGCCCCGTGTCTGCACGGTGGGTGAATGTACTGAGGCCAATTGTTGTAAAATAGCGTCCAATTGTGTCTGCTGTTTACGCAAACATTCCTTTAATTCTGCCAACTCATCACTAGATTTCGCTGTGACTGCATGACTGTCTGCATGATACTCACCCACCACTTTGGCCTGAAAATCACAGGAATAAGCTCGCATCCTAGGGGCACCAACACACTCCCCATCTTCCACCCAACGAATGGCTTCACTGCGTATAACAAGGAAAGACAACTCAGGATCAAGCCTCACTGCCCTCTTAAGTTCTCGTCGCAATAACCCATCCCGCACATGCTTAATAAACTGATCCCATACCAGAACATTTGGATTGGGAATACCTCCGGGGTTACAGCACTTTATAACCTCCTTCAAGGACAATAAGGAATGTGAGTATTCTCGAATTGATTCCCCCTCTTGCTGTTTATGTTGAAAAAAAATTTTCTGTAAAGAAATAAAGGATTGCAAACACCCATAAATCTCACTCAGAATTGTCAATACCTGATCAGGGTCACCTCGGTCAGCAGGAGGGCGGAGCCTAATCTCATTTTTGGCCTCCCCATCAAGCAAATCATACAAGAATAAGGTTTGCTCAGCCCAGGACATATGTTGTACTTCCAAAGACCGACGAGCCTCCTCAACCCACTCTTCTATGGACAGGATATTGAAGGGGCATTTACAGAGTGATGATGATTGAAAATGTAGAAATATATGGTTTTAAAGTAAGTAAATGTTTATATAATGGATAATTAAAACTGTACAAGGCCCAAATCTCCTTCAGCCCTCTGTAAGAATATGTTCTCACAAAAGCCCTCAGTATCAGACTGAACATCTGCACTCAAGCAAAGATAAGTGAAAAATGGACCATTGTATTGTTCATGAGAAAGGCCCCAATAGCCTTGGGAAAGCCCAGATACGACACCTGCATCTGAGTGGCATCCAGTTCTCAAATAAGTGTGTGTGCTGAAGATTTAATTGGTGTCCACTAAAAGTTCGCAGATAGTATATGTCCTTGAAAGATTAAATGTTCTTGCAATAATAAGTCCCATGATGAACCCATTGAACGGAAGTGGGCACGAGCTGACCATACACTGTTCACGTGAATATGGGACATACCCAGTTATGACATAGTGGTCACACGTGTGCTCGGTGATTAAATTTTATTGGTGTCAAATCGATCAGGGGGCTGAATTAAAAAAGTAAATGCTGGAGTTTTGGGGCCTTTAAACCCTGTGTACAAGCCCGGCTGGAGAGCGAGCTTTGGAAGCAGCTCCCACAGGTCACGGCTTTTTCACTTTGAATAAAAGCAGCGACAAGTCTGTCTGACTTCGGCTGATTTCTTCTGACTTTTTTGCTTCAATTTTCCACGACAATATCAGTACTTTTACCAGAAAACCTAGGGCATTTTCTCTCTCTGGGTACATATACATAATGTTCTGGCCTTTCAGTTGTTACTGAGGGGTGGGCCACACTAGGCCCTACTGAGCTAGCCACTGTTACACCCTCCCCTACAGGACTGGCCCTTAATCAGTCATTATCCGTCTGCAGTTGTTGGACACGTACTGTTAATAGCTTAAGTTGTTGTTCCATACTTAACCCCTCAGTAGACATGTTCTAAATATAAAGGCAAACGCTAATGCACCCCAAAAGAAGAAAGAGAAGAGAAAAAAAATAAAATAAAAAAAAATAAAATATATATATATATATATATGATGTCATTGATGCACTTACTGATGTAGCCAGTGACCGATGTTGTGTACTCCTCAAGGTTGGTAGAGCCGCTGTAGGTTGCAGCCTCCCTGATCATGTCCCAGTCAGTGTGCTCAAAACAGTCCTGAAGAGCAGAGATGGCTTCTGGTGGCCAGATCTTTGTCTGCTTTTGGACGGGCTTGGCACATCTGACAAGCGGTCTGTAGGCTGGGATGAGCATGATGGACACGTGATCAGAGAATCCAAGGTGGGGGTGGGGCTCAGCGCAGAACGCGCCAGGGATGTTTGTGTAAACCAGGGGTCTCAAACTCTGGTCCTGGAGGGCCAGCACGTTTTGGTAATTTCCCTGCTCAGAAATACCTGGTTCACCTCACCAGTTAATTGCCAGGTTTAGTAAATGTGTTTGAGTAGGAGAACCATCAAACTGTGCTGGACACTGGCCCTCCAGGACTGGAGTTTGAGACCCCTGGTGTAAACACAGTCCAGTGTGTCCGCCCCCCTCGTCGGAAAGTCCACATGCTGGTAGAATTCGGGGAGAACTGTCTTGAGATTTGCGTTATTGAAAACTCCAGCGATAATAAACAGTCCGTCAGGGTATGAGTTTTGGAGCTGGCTGATGTCTCTGTACCGTTCTGGCAGCGCGTTGTTAGTGTTGGCGCTGGGTGGGATGTACACCGCAACTATGAGCACAGAGGTGAATCCCCTCGGTAAATAAAACGGCCTACATCTAACAGTCATAAACTCCAGCAGCGGTGAGCAGTAGTTCGAGATCAGCACAGCGTTCACGCACCAGTCTGTGTTACTATAAACACAAAGCCCTCCCCCTCGTGCTCACGCTGGGTGGTTTGCTGGAGTCGGATGTAGTCCAGTTTATTGTCCAGGGAGCGAACATTGGCGAGGAAGATGGATGGGACTGCTGGCTGGCTAGCGTTAGTTTTTAGCCTAGCATGGACCCCCGCTTGCTTGCCGCGCTTACGCTTTCTTGCGCACCGCTTCCGATGTCTCGTTCCCCGGCCAACGGTATCAGGCGTACTAGCTGTTCGGATGCACATGTTTGGCGAGTTTCGGTGTGGAGTCTAGAAAAAAACACACTTTGCACCAAAGTGTTGGACCCGGAGTGGCCGCTGCGACCTAGCGTGCCGCCATCTTGGCCTAACCTTGAGCATAACCTGCTCAAAATCACTTACCCCCGAAAAGCCTACCACAAAGACATTGCAAAGCATTGTAAACACATTAAAAAACCACGTGAACCCAAAACCCCTAGTGATTGCAGAGAGATTCCGTTTTCACAACAGGAACCAGTACAAACACGAAAGCATCACTGAGTATATTGCTGAGCTGCGCAAACTGACTGTTCTGTGAATTTGGAACAGGACTTTCTGATGCATTGTATGACAGACTGGTTTGTGGCACGCATTGTGAAAGCAGGCTGTTGAAAAAGGCTGTTGTCAGAAAATGATCTTACTCTGGAAAGAGCATTAGCTATTGCAGTGTCTATGGAGACTGTGGCCAAAGATTCCTTGGAGCTACAAAAAAAGGCTGTGGATAATGATCTACATAAAATGTCAATGAATGATGCCAAAAAGCAAAAACAGAAGTGCTACAAAACATCACACAATGCCAACAACTGCTGGTTTAAGGACAAAAACTGCAGAATGTGTAATAGACCTGGACACATACAGTGGTTGTGCAAACAGAAATCCAACAGTAAGTAAGCACATGAAAAAGACAAAAGAACAAAGTTCAAGGACAAACGTATACATAATGTGACTGAAGATGAAGGTGAATCATCTTCAGAGTCTGATACTAATGGACTGGGCTGTTTAAAGTTGCATAGCGTAACTGAGAGTGAAGATAGAAAAACTATCTGGGTTACACCAGATGAGTCTGGCTTGAGACTAAAGATGGAGCTAGACACCAGGTCAGCTTTATCAGTCATTGCTGACTACAAGAGGCTGCTCCCCAGCCTACCATTGTTAAAAATATCTGTGCAACTAAAGACCTACACTGGCTAAAAGGTGCGCTCCAAGGGTAAACTCAAGGTGACAGTGACGTGCAAGGGAAATACACTGCAGTTGATGCTATATGTGCTAGAAAAGGGTGGACCGCCACTGTTCGGACGTGAATGGCTAAGAAAGATTAAACTGGACTGGTACACCGTTAAGGCCTTAAATTTGGTCCAAACAGAAAACAACGGCCCTCATAAAACCGCACAAAAACTGTCACAGCTACTTAATGCCCATGAGAAGGTGTTTGTAGAGGGCATAAGCAGACTAAAAGAAATAAAAGCAAAAATTGAGATGAATGAAAATGCATCGCCTAAATTCCACAAAGCTCATCCACTCCCATACGCACTGCGTCCAAAGGAGGAGGCCAAACTTCAAAGCTTGGTAGCGTCTGGTATCCTATCAAAAGTTGAACACAGTCATTGGGCGACGCCTATCGTCCCTGTGATTAAGAAAGGAAAGGCTGAATCTGTTCATATATGTGGAGATTTCAAAGTGAGCATCAATCCTGTGCTGCGTACTATGCAGTACCCACTGCCACGTATTGAGGACATTTTTGCTACACTGACAGGTGGCGAGAAATTTCAAAGGTTGATTTAGCACAAGCTGACCTATAAATTGAGGTAGAGGAGTCAAACAGGAAACTCCTCCCCATCAACACCCATAAAGGCTTTTTCCAATACAACAGACTTGTATTTGGCATTGCATCAGTCCCCGCAGTCTGGCAGAGAGCGATGGATCAAGTGCTGCAAGATATCCCGCGTACACAGTGTTACCTCGATGACATCATTGTAACCGGCAAAAACAACAAAGAACATCCAACTAACCTCAATAAGGTACTTACCAGGCTCAGTGAATATGGCCTGCGTGCTAAGAGAAGCAAGTATGAATTTTTCAAGAGCGAAATCTCATACTGCGGACATGTCATTGATAAGCATAGCTTACCCAAATCACAAGAAAAAGCTGAAGCAGTGCTCCAGGCGCCTAAACCAGAGACCGTGTCACAGCTCAGGTCCTACTTAGGCCTTTGTCAATTACTACCATAAGTTACTCCCAGACCTAGCCACTGTACTGTACCCACTTAACACACTGCTGTGAACTGGAGTGCAATGGAAGTGGTCAAAGGAATGTGACAGGACATTCCTAGAAACAAAAAGACCAATGACATCAGACAAACGACTCACTCACTATG
This sequence comes from Brycinus macrolepidotus, assembly GCA_037974445.1. Lineage (NCBI taxonomy): Eukaryota > Metazoa > Chordata > Actinopteri > Characiformes > Alestidae > Brycinus > Brycinus macrolepidotus. The sequence goes on from JBBPCZ010019537.1 coordinate 8,738, forward strand.
ACCCATCACGACCCATCAGATTGGCTTGGGACGCTAGCCCATATGGAATTGGCTGTCTTGTCACACATCCTGGAAGATGGATTGGAACAACCAGTGGCATTCGCCTCTAGGTCACTAACGAGCGCTGAACGCAATTATGCACAAATAGACAGAGAGGCCCTCAGTATAGTGTGGGGTGTTAAAAAGTTTCACCATTACCTGCATGGACAAACATTTACAATTGTGACTGACCATCAACTCCTAGTGTCGATTTTTAATCCCCAGAGGGGAATCTCAGTGATGACAGCTGCACAGTTGCAGCGATGGGCACTTTTCTTAGGAGCTCACTCATACAAGATCGTATTCAAGGAAACCAGTCAACACAGCAACACTGATGGCTTGTCACGCCTGCCACTGCCTTTGAGAGAGAATGAAAAGACTTCTTCTCCAGACCACGTGGAGATGTTTCATACAGCAGTAGTGGACCAGCTGCATGTAACAAATGCTGAAATACAAAAATACACCAGAAGTGACCCGACATTGTCAAAGGTGTATGAAATTACAATGCGAGAATGGCCAGGGCATGGCAACCCCATGTTCCCTGAGTATTCAGCGAGACGAGACCAACTCTCCATTTATCAAGGAACGGTGCTGTGTGGCTCCCGAGTTGTAGTTCCCCCAAGACTGCAAGTCAGGGTGTTAGAGACCTTACACGAAGAACACCTTGGTACAGTCAAGATGAAAAGCCTAGCCTGGAGCTATGTTTGGTGACCAGGTATAGATAAGCAAATCAAGGATCTCACCAAAGGCTGCTCAGGATGCCACAGTGTTTGAAACGCACTACCTCCAGCACCTCTCCACCCCTGGGAATGGCCATCTGCACCATGGCAAAGGGTACATATTGACTTTGCTGGACCATTTTTGAACTCCATGTTTCTGGTTGCTGTTGACGCCCATTCAAAGTGGCCAGAAGTGATCCGGATGAAGTCAACCACATCAGAAAAGACTATGAGTACTCTCAATCCATTTTTGCCAGAAATGGCTTACCTGAACAAATTGTGAGTGACAGCAGTCCCCAATTTGCTTCAGAGGAGTTCTCTCTATTCATGAAGAAAAATGGCATCAAACATTTCAAGTCAGCACCTTACCATCCAGCGATGAACAGGTTAGCAGAACGGTTTGTCCAAACCTTTAAAAAGTCCATAAAGGCGATGGACAAGGAGGACATCCCTCTCCAGCACAAAGTCCTCTTTGCCTGCAGAAACTCCGTTCATGCAACAAGAAGTCAAACACCCGCAATGCTGTTACTTGGCAGAAATCTTAGGTCCCGCATTAATCTCCTGAAACCAAATCTATGGAGGGAAGTGCAGAATAAACAGTTTAGCCACATGTCAAACAGGGCTGCAAGGGATTTTGAGGTTGGACAGGAAGTCCTGGCACATGACTACAAGGGAGGCAAGTGGACACCTGGTACAATAGCCACAAGAGCAGGACCACTATCGTACACAGTTGATGTTGGTAAACAAACGTGGAGACGCCATGTGGATCAGATTCTGGATATACAGCCCAAAAATGACACTCAGCCAGCTCCAGACACACCTCTCGTAGTTCTTCCAAAACTGCAAGTCAGGGTGTAAGAGACCTTACACGAAGGACACCTGGCACAGTCAAGATGAAAAGCCTAGCCTGGAACTATGTTTGCATTACCCGCCGTTACCCGGAAAGGCACAGAATGCCTCCCAAGAGACTAGACTTGTGATGTTCAAATGTTCACCTATGAACTGTTGGGGCTCACACATTCCAAAGACACACACACACACAAAAAAATGTATTACATTTTGGGGATGAATGTTTTGTTATGAGGGTAATATAAAGTGTTTATCTAAAAGGGGAGGAAGAGTAGTGTATGGACTAACTTTCTATGCAGAGTTATCTCTCCTGTGTTCCCTATAGTTCAAGCCTGAAAGGTGTTTGTCAGTCTGAGTGCATTGATATGCCTGTTTACAGTTCTCTGTGAGGTACTCTGAAGCTGACAGTAAAAAGTAACAAACTGCAAGTCCATGTCTGCTCCCAATTCTTTTATTCAGGTGGTTTAAAACACAACACAGAGGTGGTCCAGGTGGCACCCTGCAGTACAGCTCCCGCCATATCTCCCAGTCACTTGCCATAGGCGACAAGAGGCATTTAACTTAATGAGGGGTGAGCATCCTCACCCCCCTTCTATGTCCAGCGAAGCAGTACTAAAACTCCATGCCTGTTCGTAGGCTCCACGTCCAACGGTACGCCCGTCCCACCGCCTATCCTTGTCCCGGTGGACCCCGGTCGCTGCTCCACTTACCGCCACCCATCCTCCTCAGGTTGCATGGCTCGCTATGGCTGTCTCTGCCGCTCCGTCCCCAAACCTAAAAGAAATACTCTTTCCCCCTGCGTGTGCACCAATCACCTGCGTTGCTCCCTACCCGTGCACACCTATGCATAGTTTAACTAAATGGAGTGCCTACCAGGTGTTTCATTTATGATTTGGGCTATGGCGGGAGCCATCTTTTTTTCCCCTGCCCTGTGTTCCCACTAAACATCCCCCTTGGGAGCTACTCCCCTGGCACAATAGTTCCTTCACCCACTTACTCATCACCCGTGACAGACACTTAAATCCCAAGTTGAATCCCAAGGCAAGTCTCAAGTTCCTTAAGAGTTCTAAACAGGTCAGTATGCAATTTAAAGCTATTTTAACCCTAAACATGAAAAGTTATGGTAAATATGGAAAATTAACAGTTAAGTTATTATTGTGATTTTTTAAATTATTATAGTTTGGCCTTCCAAAATTACTAAATTCATGGTACATATATACATGGTACATGTAATTTTGTGTCAAATCAGATAAGGCCGTTGCAACACCATCTAAAGTTCTGTTCAGACTCAAACAACTCCACCGTAGATTGGAGAGGCTTGGCAGAGAGGGAAGCTGCAATTCCATGGTCAGCAGATCCGCATTGTGGAGGACTATTTCCCAGAGGTTTTGAGTCAACGTGGCGAATACAGAGAAGTGATGGGAGAGTTGTATCCCGCACGGCTTCGCATCACTCTTTCCAGCATTGAGAAGAAGTGGCTGCGCTCGGCTAGCGAGGCGAGGAGATATGTGGACGATCTGCCTGTTGCATCGGCACTATCGTGAACACTTGATTAGTGATATTAACAAACTGATCTTAACTACCTCAATCGGGTTTGCCTTTTTTACAGTATTTGGGTGACTAGTGTTGACTTACTTAGGCTGCTTTGGCAGTTTGGCTAGCATGGTTACTCTTTTGGCAGTTATGTGAGTACTTTACACTGCTTTAATTTGTTTATTCTTTCTTACATACTTTCAGATTGTGTAAGAAGAACATTTAACTGCGGTTATGAGTATTTGCTTAAGTTAACGGTTTACATTTTTGCTACTTATCATTATTACTATTATTATTATTATTATTTTTTATTATTACTATTACTATTATTATTATTATTATTATTAAATAATAAAATACTTATTATTTTTTTATTATTACTGGGGGAAGGTGGGAGGCATCCTCTAGTACTGGTAAAACTTTAGGAGGCTGTATTGACCTCAAATAAGTTGGGATCACTATCGCTTGCAATAGAATCATACTTTATTATTTACGTTTGGGATTCTGTCTTTACCCACTTTTGTCAACCTATTTTAGTGCAGAAGAATGGGTAATCCTGTAAACTTTGTAAGCTGGAATTTCAAGGGCCTAAATTCCCCTGTTAAAAAGAGGAAGATGTTCTCACACATCAAACAGTACAAAGTGGCAGTTATTTTTAATTTTTTTTACAGGAAACACACATTCGTGGGTCGAATTACACTCGCCTCATGTCTCGGTGGGTGGGGCAACATTTTCATTCCACTTTTCAGGCCGAGGCCAGAGGTGTTCCAACGGTCGGTATGTCTTTGCCTTGGGTATACTATATAATACCAAAGTAATACTGGCCAATATATATGCCCCCAATATTGATAACGAGGATTTCTTTGAGCATGCTTTCTCTTCATTACCTGATCTGAACTCATACTCTCTCATACTTGCTGGAGAGCTTAACTGCTGGCTAGATCCCAACCCTACCACAATAAGTAAACCTGCTTCTAGGATTCAGTCCTTTTTATCTAAGAGAGTAGAAGAGAGTACTCTTTTTTTTCACAGGTTCACCATACCTATTCTAGGATTGATTATTTTCTCATCGATAATCATCAGTATCAGACCACGCCCCTCTAGTGCTATCCATGAACCTCTAGCCTGATAATCTGGGTTACATTAAAAGCCTTTCTTAGGGGGCAGTTACTCAGCTGAACGTCAGCTTTTGAGGAGCAAGAGTTTGTTTCATATTCATAGTGACAAATCTGGTAGGATGCTAGCCAACCAGCTAAAAGGTACCCAGGCAAAGCAGCATATCACAAAAATGAAAACGAACAGTGGTAATATCACCTCAGATTATCTTAAAATTAATGATACATTCAGAATTTTCTACGCTTAGCTTTATACCTCTGAGTTCCCACAGGACAACACTCTGATGGACAGGGACATACACAGGGTAAGGCTAAGGTTGCCTGGGCAACTGCCTGCCTGTCCTATTTGACTCAAGCTGCCCCTCCTAGAATTTTTTTAAAAATATATATTGTTGCGAGCTTTTGCCATGTGAAGAGGAAAAAAGATGCAAAAGTCACATACAGCAGCAACTCAACAGCTTCACAGTGTAGCGCAGCTCTCTGAACGGCCCATTCCCTACACTGCGCACCTACTGAACGGTGGCAAACTGCACGCAGTTTCTAAAACGCTACCCGAAATGCTTCAAGGTAGAGAGAAATGCATATGGCAATAACGTTAACATTACAGACTCATTCTGAGACTAGTTATTTCACCCTCAAGCTATTCACTTCCACTCGATAAACTTATAGGCAAAGCGAGTGGACGTAGATAGTTTCTGAAAGCTCAGCCAGTCTGTTTCCCTTTTAGCTGCGTCGCACGCATCCACGGCACTAGAGCCAGAGCCTGCATTCTGCAAATGCCCATTACACATCGACGTAGTAAGAAAAGGTGAATTTTTAAGATGTAGAAATGATTAACAACGAACTTTTGTCATCATTTTTTTATGAAATGAATTAAAATCTTCATACGTCCGGGCTTATTGAGAAGGAAGAGGTCCTCAAGATTTTTCCTGAAATGGCCCGCAATAGGAGGATTCTCCTTTAAAGCTTTGAGTAAATTTGGTGCAAGGTATATTAACAAAAACTTAATTAATAAATGACATGGTATATTTTTCAGTTCTCCATACAGTCTGTGTGATTTTTTTTTTTTTTGGGAGAGGGGGTGCCCTTTTTTCAGGTCAGAGCAATGGCCCTTTAAAATTCCTGTGCACGTCCCTGCTTATTCTTTGAATATTCCTACGCTCTCCACTGACAACAAAAAGAGATTAGATGAACCCATAACACTGGAGGAAATAGAGGCAGACATTTCTTCAGTGCAGTCTGGAAAATCCCCAGGACCCAACGGATTTCCTGCAGAATTTTTTAAAGCATTTTCGTCATTGCTCTCACCTCAATTATGTTTAGTACTGGCTGATTCCTTTAAGTATGGTAAACTTCCTTCATCATTTTATGAAGCATGCTGTCACGTCCAGTCCGTCTCGGTCGAGCCCCCAAAGGAGCCCGGCGACCGAGTATTGAATTATGCAGCCCTGGACACAAGGATGCAGGTTTTGTATTGTGTTGTGTGTAGTTTCTCCAGGC
>JBBPCZ010019584.1:0-14489 GCA_037974445.1 Brycinus macrolepidotus
GTGTGTGTGTGTGTGTGTGTGTGTGTGTGTGTGTGTGTGTGTGTGTGTGTGTGTGTGTGTGTGTGTGTGTGTGGATCCCAGCTCCCCTCTCTGAGTGTGTTTTGTGTGTAGGTCTGCAGTTTTAAAGCTGTGATTGATCAGCGGTGGTGAGGTCACTGTAGGATCTTTAATTACAGCCAGTGAGGTTTGACTCACCCTGCAGGAGGTGTTTGACTCACCTCAGTAGTGGACAGTTTTGCGATTTGCTAATGAAATTCTGCGTTTTGTGGGCGTTGAACGTCAAACCAGTCTTCTGTTGTGTGATTTGATCTAGTGGTGAATCATGTTAAGGTACAGAAATGCAGCCTGTCAGTCATGGTAAGCGGTAAAGCTTGTCCTTAAAGGCACGATTCACCAAATAATCCTCTCTAGTTCTGTTTTTTTTTCCCCCCAAACTGTGATTATTGCCCATCACTCCAAAAGCAATAAATAAATGAATAATAATAATTATTAAAGAAAAAACTTCATTTTCAGATTTGGTGGAGAAACAGCATCAGCAGATGCCTTACGCAAATGTAGGGTGTTGAAAAGCCGCTCAGTGAGAGAGGAACAGGAAGCATTTGTTTATTTTTCTCATTTCCTCACCAAGGTTTTACTAGTGGGATTCGTCCATCCCTAGAGTTCTCTTTAATCAGCGCTTGCACGCACGCAAACACACGCGCGTGTACATACACTTAGACACACACCCTACTCAAAGTTAAATGCATGCTTTATCCTACACATAGCTGTCTGGCTTACTGATCTTCTGATGATTATCTGCTACTTTTGTGCTTTTGCAAGACTAAAGCTGCAGCTCTGAGTTTTAAAAGTTCTATTTTGGCACAAAGCTCACGCAATGAAAGGAGCGCTACTTTCAAATCTGAGTTGTACTTGTCGTGTTTTGATATTTGCTGTTAACATTGACACATTACTTTTGACAAAGACTCCTGACTGTAGATGAAGTTAAATGTTTGAACAGACGTCTTACGCAGCCATTGTTTCGAAGCCAGTGAACCATTTTTCAAATGAGCCGCATTTTAATAGAACCTTTGGATAGAAAAAGCTTCAACCTGCTGCACCAAAAAAAAAAAAAAAATGTATTTTTGGTAATAATCACACAGGTTAATTAGACCAGGATTTGGGCAGTTAGCTAGCTAGCCTGATCCTAAGTTGTGATACAGTTGTTCTGAACAATTAATTTATTTTATAGTGGTTTATTGACCATATGAAGCAAAGTAGCTGTATTTTCCACAGCAGCTAACAGATGGTTGAACACAATTTATAAAATGTTTTGGAAAAACAATATCTTGCATTCAGATAAAACATCTTGCATAAAAATTAAAATAGTCAGTGACATCAAGACGCATATCTTTTTGCTTTGTTTACTCAAACATTGGTTTTTTTTTTAAACAACCTTCATAATCCAGCTCAAGAGGTTTTTCTGTAACTTCAGCTCTGGCCACCACGGTCATCGCGCCCAGTTTTACAGAGAGTTTGTTGTTGATATAAATCAGTCCTGTCATGGTGGTTGAGAATGGAAGCACAGCTGTCTTAGGGCCAGACGAACAGCTGCCAAAACTCCCTGTTCCACTTTTAACTTAGCAGCCATTCACAGCTATGAATAGGAGTGACATTTTTGGGACCCGTTTTCCTCATTGATGATGACGTTCTTTTTAGGAAAGCCCAAAGAGGCTTTATGCAGGGCAATCAGTACAAAGGAAAGAAAAGTACTTTTATTTAAAACAAATTCTACAATCTGTTTTTGGAGTTTGGGCATTCATCCAATACACGTGTGTGTATGTAATGTTTTATAGCAATCTGGATATATATTACTGTGCAAAATGTAGTCAAGAAACCAGCTAAAAACTGACGACACTGTATAACCATAGAGCATGAAAATCCGGAGAGGTGAATCATAGTACTGAATCGTGCTTCATCACCTGGTAATCCAGTGGATTATTCTGGGTTTGGTTGAGAACACTTCCTTCTGGAATGCATAGTTTCAGAGTTTTGTGGAGGAGGGATAATGGGCTGGGGGCTGGTTTTTGGGGTTTGGGATCGATCTCTTAGTTCCAGTGAAGGGTATTGTTAGTGCTACAGCATACAAAGACGTTTTAGACAATCCAATATTTCCAACTTTGTGGCAGCAGGTTGGGGAAGACCCTTTCCTGTTCCAGTCTGATTGTGCCCCTGTGCACCAAGTGAGGTCCATAAAAACATGATCTGATGAATTTTGTGTGGAGGAACTCCGTGGGGCGTTCATGGGGAGAGAAATCAGCTTTCAGATTGAACATTAAAGGGCCTATAGCCTGCATTTTTCTTGCATTTTGTATTTCCCCCTTGTGGTCCACTTAAGAGAATTAAATGACTTTAGTTACCAAAACTGATCATAATTCATTGGTGACATGATACTGTAAATTCCAAAAGAGCTATTTTTGCAGCTGACTTTCCATGTGTGAACTGAATGGGCTGAGGAGTGAATGATCAATTTAAAACAACTAACTGTGTTTACATTAAAAAGCATTAACATCTTTTATTTCTGAAATGCAAAGAAAGTGAAGATTTTAATTGTGAGCACGTTATGGTGCAAGGGAGGGGGTGATCTTCCACCCTGCATAGTTTAGAATCTAATCAAACCACCTGATCCATGTAACATAGCCTCTTGAAACACCTGTCTGTTAGAAGCAGGTGCGTCGGATCTGAGCTCTTCAGAGTAACAGACCCCCAGGACCAGCGTAGGGTGTCCCTGATGTAAGGGATATTGCTACTTTTTCCAAACTCGCGTGTTAGCATTTATTATATTGGCATCTGGTGTTTCTTTCTTCTGCTTCCAGCATAAGTTTCACTGAAGCCTGTCTCCCAGTCTACTAATCACTCAAGATTTTTACATTTTCTGGCACTTAAATGCAAAAACAGGGACTCCCTTTCCTTCTTTGGAAAGTTGCTCTTCTGTCAGAAATGTATTTTAATAATGACACACTCGCACATACACACCCAGTTTATTGCACACAGTCATTTCAGCCCTACTCTCATGCTGACAAATTATGCAATTCCTGTTTGCTTAGTGCACTACCACAGAATACACACAGCGCACACACACACTTACAGATGTATTCTGTCTCAGCTCAGCAGTCACGTGCATTAAGCTTTTATGCATGCATTTGACTTATATGTGCATATATATTTTAATTCTGTTCCATTTTCCATGTTCACACTACAAAATAACACTTTGAGCTGCTTATTCTAACCAGGCACACACACACACACAGTTTTTATCTTCAGTTCTCCTGACGTGCAAACCCATGCCCCAACTGGGAATCAAACCCAGAACCTACCTGATTTTAAGCAACAGCACCAACCATTGCACCATCATAACATCTAAACTGGTCAAATCTGCCTCTTATTCTGGCTGTTGTTCTTAATCTGTCTCCTCCTCTGTCTGTAACTGGGAATGAACTGGCAAAGAGAGTTAAAATTTAAATCTCAATTATATCCACCATTCACTATATTGGCCCTCTGTTTAAAAAAAGAAAAAAAAAAATCTGCCAGAAATCGGTAGATATTTATAAATAAAAAGTACATTGATTTCAATATGAGTCTGAACCAAAAAAAAAAAAACCTGAAATCAGATTTTAAAACTGAAAATCTGTAATGTTACACCCCTACAGGTTAGCCTGTGTTATGAAAGCTGTTAATCAGTGTTAGCACCAGGCCCTGAACCCACTTAACCAAGCAGACACAACTTTACACACACACACACAGTTCGCGCATGTGCGTACTGACATTTATGTCCGTGCTGGACTGGCAGTGCAGTGGCGGATCCATATTAACTGCAGTAATGGATATAGATTGATAAATTGCCTCTGGTGCCTTTTCAGCATCACAAGCCGGAAGGTTCAGCGAAAGTGATAGTGTGGTGAATATTCAAAGTTTGTTTTCCCTTCTCCCCAGAAAGAAAAGTTTTGTGCCCCCTTAGTTTTACACTGGAGCTGCGAGGCTAACGTTGCTACTAGTCTTAGCAGTTAGCATGGTGCAAAGTGCATTTCGAAATGATGACACACTTGCCTCGAACCATGACAAGTAGTCCCTGAAGGACTTCCCCCTCTCTAAATACAGTGGCAACTAGTGCTGGGCTGTATGACAAACTTTGTATCGTTATTTATGTATTGCGTGACAGGGCTTTATATAGGGATGTAGTGGCCTATATAATTAAGCCTTTGGTTACTGTAGGGCTTGCTTGACATCACAGAATGTTAAAGCACATGAAGGAATTAGTGTGGATGAAACAGTTTCAGAATGTAGACATTTTTATTGTGTGAACTACGTTTAGCAAATAGAACATTTTGAACTGTGATGTGCATAATATTGTCATTCAGGGTACACCAGTCAAGTATTTAGAAGGGCTGTATTGCTGTTTTTCATTAGAGAAAAAAAACATTCCACATTTAAAGCCACAGTTATATCCTTTGATGCCAGTTTATTGGTACATATGACCCTACAAATACAGGCTTTTTTAATTGAAGCTCGTCGAGACATTACAAATTTTGCACCAGGAAAGCCAGCCTGTCCACAGCATCTGGTTTCAGTCACCTGTGGAAGGTGACTGTTCTCACCAGTGCTGAAAGCTGTTTCGGATTGGTAGCGGGAATACAGATACTTGGCTTGCTTTGCTACATAGGGGAAAATCTGCTTGGTGCTTTTTCCACCAGTTAATGGGTCGGTCTCCTCTGTCAACCTCCACGGTCTGCAAGTAGCTTCTCAGCTCCACTTTAACGGTATCCTCATCCGAGAGAGCTGCTGTGCTCTTAACTGTACTTTTTTAAAAAGCTGGCCAAAGCCTTTTTTTTTTTTTTTTTTTTAAATATATAAACACATGAGGTTCAGCTGCTGCTGCTCCTGCTGGAACCCTTGGGAGAGCTCATGAAGGCCCAGTGGTTCCTGCCCTGCCTGTTGCTCTGGCTGCAGTGATTTGATCTATTCTCTTGCTCTAGCTTTGATGCCATTCACCTTTTCATTCTTGATGTAGGTGATTTTGAAACAGGGATCCAGAGGAGAAGCCATATCTTAACTGGTCATCGGTGCCAGTACTTTTCACTCAAGTATGTTTAGAAGGGTTGTCTTCATGCCCTTGGTCAGTAGAGAGTCATTTTCTCCCTCAGTAAGAATGGTTTCATTGAAGTAATGGAGTACTGGCTTGAGGGATGAGACACTAACATAGCATGAACTCCTGAAGCGGGCTGAACAGCTCACTGCCTCCAGCGCATCCATGTCCTGCCAGTTGGGCACCAAGTGCCTAGTGTTTTTTGTCAGCTTTCAACACCTGATTTATTATTCTCTCCTTCTCAGTCAGTCTCTGGATCGTCTTTTGTCGCAGTCCCCTCCTTGCAAGCGTCTCTGTTGTGAGCTGGTGCTTTGGCAGGCCCAGTTCAGCCTGAACAGTTGCTAGGTCCCCTCTTCTTTTTCGAGGAGTATGAGAAGGCAGTTCAAATATTTATTGCTTTTAGGCTATTAATAATTATTCCAAAAAAACCCAGTTGTTTAGTTAATACAGTTGTTCATAGGCAAGCCTGTGTTCAGTGTATTGAAGTGGCCCTTATTGTCACGCATGAACTCATCACAGCACACAGTGTGAACAATGTGAAATTCTTCTCTGCATTTAACCCATTCACCGAGTGAAGCAGTGGGCAGCCAGGAACACAGCGCCCGGGGAGCAGTGTGTGGGAACGGTACTCATGGGTACCTCAGTGGTGCCACTGGCAGTCCTGGGATTCAAACCCACACCATTCCAATTGCGGGGGCATCTTCCTAACCCCAAGGACACCAGCTGCCCCAATCCAGTCCTCTCCAATCATTCGGCTTGACTGCCTCATCGATGCTGGTCCCACTGTCAGTTGTTGGGGTCACCTAACAGCCAACCTCTTGGCGCAAGCTCTTCTGGTGTATATCTGCTCTTACTTTGTTCATCCTCCATCTTTTTTTCCGTTCTGTTATTTTTGGCCATGTCGAAGCATCATTTTAACTTCCTCAAATCGATGAGGCTTTCTGATTGCGTGCCGCCGATTTAATGTGAAACCTGAGCAACCGGAACAATATGGTAGTGCTTCAGACCTCCATCAGCACTTTCTGTGGCCAGTGCTGAGAATGCTGCACAGAAAATGTGGAACTGGGACTGCAGCTTATAGATGTTTGCTGTAATCAGTTAACCTATTGACTATTACTAACGTATTGATTAATATAATTATTCAACCTTCTATGGCTCCACTGTTTTACAGTCCTCATTGAAAGTTTGTTTCTCCTTCATCTTGATTTGTTTCCTGAGATCATGTTAACATAATATAGCATTATAGACATATTGACACTAATGAAGATCAGTTAGTCATTGCACTGCTAATCACTGTACAACTTCTTCATGGGCATAATGACAGCCCCACTGAAGGAAAACTAAAATTGGCTCTTGGTGGGCTGCTGCTGTTTTGGCTGCCAAGTATAAGCTTGAGTTCAGTGTGCAGATCTTTTCTGCCTCTCTTGTTTTGACCCCCCTACTGCCTTAGTCTTGCCCTTTCTTTTTCCATGGGAATCCCAGGTCCATATATGGTCGTCAGAGCAGGCTCCCTCTCTCTCTCTGTCTCTTTTTCGCACTCTTGCGCTCTCTTGCTCTCTCTCTCTCGTGCTGTCCCTCTCTCTCTTGTGGTCTCTTTCTCTCTCTCTCTCTCTTTCTCTCACCTCTCTCTTTCTTTTGGTCTTGTTGTCTCGCTCTTGTACTTTTTCTCACCCCCTCGCACTCTCACTGTATCTTTCATCTCTATCTATATTTCCTCTTTCTGACTTTCTCTCTCTCTCTCTCTCTCTCTCTCTCAGGCCCAGATGACTAGCCTGCAGCTTTACACCCCCTTTTTATGGCCTCCTGCAGTACTATGCTAAGGCTAGCTCCCTCTCTCATCCCATTCTCTTGATGTAGAGCGATCACACACTCGGAGCATGAAGGAATTCCTTTTGTGGAAGTCGCTGTGTGCCGGCGGCTTCGCTGACGTATAGTGGGCCGTCTGAGGCAGCACAGAGTTACTTATCTGGGAATTTCTCAGCTGGTATGCTAGCCCCTCTGCTAGCGCCTCGCTAGGTGGCCTGAACGTAGCGAGGAAGCCATCGGGGGAGGGAAAGGGTCACTTCTTCTGCTCTGCAGGAGAAACTCCTTTAGCTTTGTGGCTTCTTCCTTTATAAGGAAGTGTGCAGGACTTCCCCACGAAAGGGAAGAAAAAAAATAGAGCCTGAGCCTTATCAGAGAGCCCAGCTCATGCTGTTGCATTAGTTGCTGCTGACTCATCAGAGAAAGCGGGCATGCTGTCTTTTGATTACACTTGTATCCATACATATATATATATATATGGTTAAAAAATAGTCTTTAAAGCACTAGACTTCTGATTTAGAAACTGCCCTCAAGCACTTTACGTTGCTTGCAACTATGCTGGCAATTACCCGTGGGAACATCTGCACACAACGAAGATACAGAAGTAGAATTAAGCCTTCAAACCCGTAGTGATGTCACCCTGCACCAGCAGGCGGGGGAAATTATTTTAACCAACATTGTTCAAGATGTGTTGTGATGGGATTGTAGTGCATATTGCATATATGATATTTGTTTAATAATAAAAATTCATTTGTATGGTGCATTAATTAAAACAAAATATGTCGTTAGCATTGTAATTAATTGAGCCAAGTGCAATATGGAACTGGAGCAGCCTCAGTATGGATCTCTTTGTTAGCTTTCTTGCTTTATTTGGCCTCACAGCTTTAGCATGATTAGCAGTTTAGCTTTTGAAGGAAGGGAGCAGTTTTTTTCGGTTTGGATGCGAATTTCTCTCAGTGGAATGGCCAGAAAGATTTGTTGGAGTGTGTCATTTTCTAAGGGCTGGAACAGTTAGAGCTGAGAGTGTTTAGGGGCTTCTGGAGGAAGTGAACGTGGGAGGGGTCCTCAAGTGTCCTCTCGCCTTGAAGTGGAGTGCTGCTAAAGTTAGCTCCAACTGCTCTGCATGATGACTTGGGAGATAGTAACTTATACCCCTTCTACTGCTTCACAGATGAGCACTGGTCTGTATGGAGGCCGTTATGGTGCTTTGAAGATAGTATGGAGGAAGCTTCTGGTCCTTTTTTTTTTTTTTTTGCTTTGCAGCCCTCGTTTTGTGAAACTTCAAGTTTCTCTCTTTTTCCTCAGTTGTTTCCCCTTTCTTACCAATGTAGCTGATCAGCCAAGATGTGTGGTGTCTGCTTCTTTAGTTTTAAACAAGGCTGATGTTGTTTGTTGTAAAAGGGACTAATATAGCTAAGAATTTTAGTGCATTAATTAGCATGGTGCAAACCACACGCTTTAAACATCACTGCCTGCCTCAAACTCGAGTATAGGGCTATCACAATTACTCGCTTTAACAATTACTCAGCTTAGTGTTTGCTTTGCAGTTTGGATGATAAACAGGGAATCTGACTGTCATTGTAAAGGCATGTTTTGCATTCTGAACCTTCCCCACAAGAGGAAACCTCCACCTGCAGGATCTCATTATTGCACATATTCTTGCAGCTACAAACTGAATGTATTTGAAGAAAATTAAATGTCAAACTGTATACATGATTACTTAATTAGTTGTCAAAATAATCGCTAGATCTCTGACATAGTCCATAGTGATGACTTTAGTTGAATTGTGAAGCAATGGACAGAAGTGCAGGCAAAATTCAGGTTTGTACGTGGCTGCTGCTTAATTATGTGATGTACTTTTGTCCAGTTATTTTTTATTTATTTTTTTTGATAATAGTATTTTAAAATAATATGCTGCGAAGTCTGTGATTACTTGACAACTCTGAGGAAAGTGTATAATGATCTATGCATGTTTTATAAGATGCTGCTTAGCATGCACATGTTTTAGCTTTACTAGCCTTGTAGCTCCAGTGCCAAACTAAAAATCTTGAGACACCAGACGCGTCTTGGCTGATGGCCTTACTTTTGAGGTAAGTGGTGAGAACACTTTAGCCAGTGACTTTAATGTGGGGAGGTTTGGAACGGTCTTTGGTTATCTTTATGTAGGAGATGGATGGTGTGTGCTCTGTGTAGTAGAGTTGCTTGTGTTTCTTTAACTGCGTTTGGATGTTTTGATGGGCTGTAAACAGTTGATCTGTCTACAAATGCTCTCTGCTTTGTTGGGGTTGAGTTTTGGTTGTCTTGGAGACACAGACAGCCAGGTGCTATATAATATAAACAATACAACCTCCAACATTTCAGGTTTGCTGCACAAATGTGTTGCTCTAACTGGACTAAAGTGTGAGCTCATCTCTTGGCCAAAGGCAAAGAAATGGACAAATAAAACCCACATGTAGTTGTCGCAGTAGTGGCCTTCTGCACTGGATTTCATCATCATTGTGGGCCAAATTTGGAGCTTTGTTTGAACTCTGCAGCATTTGGACTGAAAAAAAAATGAGCCCAAATCTCTCATGTTAGAACATAAAATAAGTGTCCTTGGCTTAGTCAGTTCATTTCTTTGTTTAGCTGTGGTCGTAATTCATGTGCGCAACTTTTGTGTTTAATTTGATGTGATAGCTTGGTGACGGATCAAACTGAAATGGTTTCCCGCCTCCAAATGTAGCCAGTTAGCCCTGACGTATTTGGTGTCTCTTGTTTGGAGCTGCGAGGATGATGTAGTAACAAGTAAAGCCAGGGTATTAGCATATAGTAGTTGCAGTTGTGCTAACTGCATGCCTAAATGCCTCAGACCTTGTCATATTGAGTAATCTGTAGTATGCCTGCTCATGTGGTTTCTGACCTTGTGTGGCAGTTTTCTATACTGATAGTGTCTTGAAGTCTGGATGTTGCCTGTACCATTTTTATAGATGACAGTATGTCATACGATTCAGTGAGTATTATTACCTTTTACTGATATTACCGTTTGACAGTAGTTACAGGCCATAAATTTTTTTTTTTTTTTTTTTTGGTGGAAATCAACAGAAACCCTGTAATCTCTGCTTCACTGAATCAGGGCTAGCCTTTGATGCCTGTAACTATTGCTTCAACCCTAGTTGAAGACATTTAAGATTTTTTTAAATTGTTTTTATAGCTTATCGTGGATTCAAAGAATTTTTTCTCTTTGTTTTTGATTTGACTTGTGTTTCCATGGCAACAGTCATATCTGCTCATGGATGTCAGTTGTGCACCGCTTTTGCCCTTTCTGCCTCCATCCAATCAGAGATTTAGCCAACTTCTGGCCATATTGTTTGTGGACATACGGTGGGCGCCGTTTCTGCTCTATATTTGGCCACACTTGTAATTGAGAGCCTTTATTAAGTTGACTTATAGATAGAACTCTAATCAGCTACATGTGACTGGGAGGGAGGAGGAATCAGGGTGAAAACCTACTTATTCCACGCTAACTTAGCCTCAATAAGAGCTTCAGAGAGGTTAAAATCCTCTTACAGGAAAAAAGACAAGAGAGAGGTTTGAGAAGTTCAGAGTCCAAAACTTAAAGCGCATTTACATTACTTTATACGTACCATTCGCTTCCTAGTCTGTAAAAAATATATGGAAACTAAGCTGCAAAATAGCCTGTTTTAAATGAAAACAATAAATGTGGCTCAGCCAGTCGGAACAGAGCTTGTTTTAATTGATTGTTTCTTATGGTGCCTTTAAGACTAATGTATGTAAATGACTGTTCTGACTGGCTGGCTTCTGTTCTGTATGGTGTGTTATGCAAAACACTGCTTTTAATATTAGCATGGATGAGGTTAAACTCCTCTAATTTTTTAATGAGTTGATTTTTGTGACGGCGCAAAAATGTTACATTAAAAAAAAAAAAAATTGCGGCTTAGTTCGTATTCATGGACAATATGGCCTGGAGACTGAACAGTGTTAAGTGTGTCAAACTCAAACAGTGAAAATTACATTTTCGGTGATATGGATCCTTTACGTTAAGCCCATATAGACTTGCTCTTGTGATTTGACATCACAGTTGCTCAGCCTTTAGGATGGCTGCTACTGCTGTTTTATCTATGCAACATACTTTGATCTATTTTCCCCCACAACATCTCTTGACTGTTTAACATTGCAAGATGTGCTTTAGAAGTGTGTGTCTGTATGTTAGTGGATGAAATTTTCTTAGCGTGTGTATAGCTTTACTTCCTCTTTTACAGTGGAGTGGCACTTGGAAGTAGTCATTTCCTGGCAGTTGTGGGCTGACGTCTGGCTGACGCTGAGCGTGGCGCGAATAAGTTCGACGTATACGCAGTGGATAAACATTTTGGACTGATTTAAGAGCGCTCTTTTAATTGTTTGAAAAGGCCGCCGCGTGTTTGCAGTGCGCAGACGTGCAAGGCGTTCTTGGCATGAAACGTGCATCTCTTACAACTTTTTTGCTTCTGATGCTAGGAGCACTTGGCCTGCCCTCACTGGGTCATTTAATGCCATATTTGCTTATGGCATTAAAGTGATAGTTTGATGTAATTTATCATCAGTCTAATGTAATGTACACACAAATTCTTCTTTACCCCAAATGCAGTTGATCAGCCAAGACATTTCATGTTGGAAGTGAAGCTAATTTTCTGTTACAGCTACAAGGATATGTCATGATGCATGCACAGTTTGCATTTTTTGTGTGTTAAATGTAGTTGGTTTTGTTTTTTGTTTGTTTTTTTTTCAACCCAGCTGTGCAGTAGAAGATGGTGCGATTACTAATCTAAACCCAGAATGTCATGGTGTGTTCTGTAAGATAATGTATGACATCACAATGTAAAAAATGTCACACTTGTAGTAAATGTGTGTGTGTGTAGAATGATTCGACACTATGTAGACTGAGTGCACTTGCAGCTTGGTGCTTACTTTGAATTTGTGTGTCTCTGTGATAACTGTTTGACCTTACATACGTTAAATAACAATGAACAATAGTAAACTACGCAGTAACTTACCATCATTCTCAATAGCTTATAGTATTACCAGTTATAATTGTAGTATTGATTGTTATTAAGTCCTTAGTCAGCAAATATCAATTGACAAAATCTGTTAACCTGGAACAACAAAAATGAAAAAAGAAAACACTGTTTCAGAAAACCTGTAGTCGTTGTCAGAGGTGAGAGCTTTTTGACATTGGATTAGTGGTTTCCCCAAAAGACAGGGAAAAAGACTTTTTGGTCCGTGTCTCAGTGCTGTGTTAAGATCATTACACCCTCAATTTACTCTGAACAGTGGCTTCTTTCTTCTGTTTGCCCTTTATCTGCACTAATGAAGTTTACACTTCAGTGTATAGGATCACGGACACGGCTTCAGTTTATAGTGGAACGTCTTAAAAGGAGAAACTGGAGCGTGTGGTGTCAGACTGAAACCTGTTGTAGACATGTAGTAGGATATGCATAGTATGTGGGAGTAAAACCACATTGTGGCTGCTGCTGTTCTTCTATTGATTGTAAGGTGTGTATTTTTAGGGGCATTTTACAAGGGAGTTGTTATTTCTGTCATCCAGCAAACTTTGCACTGAACGATTTTGTGCAGGTAATGCTGTTCATTGAAACAGGCCCTGAGTGATTTTAACATGTGGCGAGGCGCCACCAGCATGCGTATAGAAAGTGAATCACATTTGCGAGTTACATGTTTGTCCATATTGTGCAGCTCTTCTCTCTGCGAGGTTGGAACGCTTCTCTCCAGCTCTGGTTGAACAGGTTTCAGAGGAGTGATGGCGTGTTGAGAGCTGTCGAGTCAGTCGCATGTCTGCGCGCTCCGCGTGTGCTCGTTAGCGACCGTTGCTGGCGGGAGGAGGAATTTGGACACAATGCTAGCTATTATTAACAACATTTATAAGTCAGGTTAGTCCTCCGGTTGCTCTCTTGAATGTGTTTAAGCCACTAATTAAAGACCGCCTGTCTGCATCCGCAGTTCATTTTCCTTTATCCCCCCCCCCCCGTACCCTCATGCGCGATGGCCTTTCTACACCTTTCTCATTCGTGGCTGTAAGCGGGCCTGGTGTGTTCACTGATGTAGGAAGTGATTTATACCAGTTGGCTCTGTGTGGCTGAGTTTTCCTAAAGCATCTCAGCACACAGGTCATTAAGGTCATTAATCAGTAAGGCTGCAGTACCTTCTGTAGTATTTAAGGCCATCTTGGCTTTTAGTATTATTCTCTTTTCTTGGCTTGGGCATATGTTAGGAAGTCTCCGGGGAAATCTTCCTAATTCACAGTGGTTTATACAGTTTGTCACTTCTTTTTTGGAGCTTGTAAAGCAAAGAGATGACGATAATGTTGGGGTGGCTGAGTTTTCATAACCCTGAAGAGCTTAGTTAGAGTGCAAATAATGAACCAAACTAAAATATGTAAGGATTTTCCTTATTCTCTTTAAAATCATACCTTTTTTTTTTTTGTGGACGTATGCTGCTGTTCGTCCGAACTTTGGCAACTTGTTTATTTTTGCCTGCTGCCCTTCCTGTACTGTACAAGTCTGTCAGAATGACCAAATGAATTATATGAGCATTCTAGAGCGCAGCTTAAAGGAAACAGTATAAGCAGTATCGCCCTCTACATGTCCTGCAGTGCGTTACGATTTTTCTGAATGACTTTGTAGATCATCTAAGCATTATAGAGTCTTGTAAGGAATTTTTAAGTAAATACCAAATTGGCAGAAGCTATATTGTTAAATAATTGTTGTGACACTAATTAAGAGCTGCTAACTCAACTTTGAGTGATGAGCAGATAAGGAAGAGGAATATGTTATTTAAAATATTAATAATGGAATATAAAATAATGTTAAATAACATGAGAATGCAATCACAAAATACAAGCAATATTTAATTCTTTTTATGTCATTTTCTTTTGCTCCCCATTGCACGAGACCGCCAAGGTTAGCGTGTTAGGTCACATGAAGCAGCACCACATTGTTTCAGATGCCTTTGCAAGTTACCATCGCACTGAGTGATTGGGGGAGAGAGCGGGCCAGTAATAGTTTCTTGGACTGTCAAACCTGCAGTTTCTTGTTGATGGGGCAGATGCTTAGACAGTCGCATCAAATAATTTTGAATTCTAAAATGCCTTTCTCTTTCCTGAAGTTACTCAACTTACACAGTAGCAACAACAACTATAAGTTAGTATAATTTGGTGCAGTAGTCAGTTATACTGAATGTTAGTTCAGGAGTGAATTGATTTTAGAAGTAATATTTAGTTAATAATATTTAGCTGCTGTTGTAGCTAAATATTATTAACCAAATATTATTCTGTAGCTCTGTACAGATTCTGTAGATCTGGAGTGACTCCTGTAAGATTCTGATAAGCTCCGTTTGGTCTCTGCAGGACCCGGCATGATAAGCTTTCTGTGGTCCCTGTAAAGAGTCCAAATTTGGGCAAGGATTCCAGCCAACCGGTCGTGTGCCCCGAACGTGAGGGGGTGTGTATGTGTGTATGTGTGTATGTGTGTATGTGTGTATGTGTGTATGTGTGTATGTGTGTATGTGTGTATGTGTG
>JBBPCZ010019595.1:0-14489 GCA_037974445.1 Brycinus macrolepidotus
TGAAGGACCAAGAACCTGAGACATCTTACCTTAGTAACAGTGACTCTTGAGGCTGTCGCACACAGAGTGAGGCACTGAAGGAGAAGATATGATGGTCAGTTGGGTAATATGAAGAATTAATCATAATAATTCACATCAAATAAAATAACAGTAATGGAAACATTTACAATAAAAAGACGTTTTCTACCTTTCCAGATACCACAAAGAAGTCGTTGGTGAGGATCCACCATGCAAAAGTAACTGGCTCTCGCATCAGCAGTGCGCAGTGCCGCTGGACACACATCCCCTGGAGAATAAACACATATGTAGATAAGACATTCTCAAAATATGACTGACTGTACTAAATGAAGGTTCTTAAACACAGGCAGAAGTGCATACCTTATTGCCACGATTGTGCCACCATCTATAGCAGAAGAGCACAGTCCTGAAAGCACTGTGCATCTCTCCATGGACCAGCAGCTCCAGAAACAGTCCAGGAAATGGAAGTGACACATCAATAGAAGGAATGCTGTTACACACAAAACTTCTATGTTTAAACACAATTATTAATAATGCATTTTTAGGTATAAATTGGTTTTTATAGTAATATGTTCAATATATGTAAGTTTCCGTTTGATTAACAGGGCTTTGAGTGGGAGGTGAGTCAAGGAACAGCTCAAAGAATAAGTTTTTCTATAATTCTGAAATTTGGTAAACCAAACATATTTAAATACACTAAAAATGTTTTGAAAGAAGGTAAATCATTGCAAATCCTCAAAGACTAATTTACCATTGGTGCATTTGAACCTAACATATAATATAACGCAAAGTTTCTTCCCTATATAATTTTAACATATAAAACACTCAAAGAAATCAATTTACATGTACACTGTATACAGTCTCTTGGTTTAAGTACTGAAGGCTGACTGTACACTACCCGTTCTCCTCGATGGTCTCCTACAGTCAAAGTAAAATAAGGTAGATCTTAGTGGCTGAGATATATTGATGAGTAATGTTAGTTTCAGCAGTGTTAGTCGACTTCATGTGAGTGTTGCTGGAAAACTACCTCAGGCTGGTCTGTGTCGAGGCGTCGGATGAAGCCGTCGTACAGGATCAGCAAATCGTCTCTGAGGTCTTCAGGTGATACTTCATAACCTAATTGACACATTAAACAAACATATTAAAGGGCTATTAAGATCATATTTAAAGTCCTGGGGTCACCAAATTTATACACTGGACAATGATGAGCAGAGGATTTTAAATACTCAACATTTTCAGCCTAATTGGACATAGCAAGGGAAATGTCACAGATTTGAAATGTTAAGTAATGAAAAGGATAATACACCACATAGCAATGATTTTTGGGCAAATTCTGCACCTCAAGTCTATATTCATGTTGACTAGATCCCTCTCATTTCTGAGGGGTAACTCAAGCTAATACAGCAATGGAACGGCCCATAAGACTATACTGAGGATTCCCAAAGGAAATGATTAAAAATGCAGTGAAAATAGAGGGAAGACATTGTCACTGAAGATATTCTCAAAGATTCCAGTGGTTATGTTTTGGTTCACCGAAACAGGCCATTACATACTAAACATGTAGACTGTGATACAAAATATAGCAGAGGTATGAATATATGGTTTCTTGGTCTTGGTTCCTCCCGAGGTTTCTTCCTCCAGCTGAGGGAGTTTTTCCTCGCCTCTGTCACCTTTGGCTTACTCACTAGGGGTTCAAACCTGTATTCTGTAAAGCTGCATTGTGACAACTTGGTTGTAAAAAGCGCCATATAAATAAAACTGAATTGAATTGAATTGAATATGGGGTCCTGGAGGTCCAGCACTAGTTCCAAAATGACAAGGAGGGAAACTGGGACCCAGGGAACGTAGAGCGGTTTCCTACACAATTCAGTAAGGAAGTAAAAGGCACTGGGAATGTAGGGATGAGCCCATGTAAGGATGGCCAGAACATTAGCTAGAGACAGTTCTGCTGCCATCATGACAACTGAAAAGCTCTTGTTTAACTGATGTGTGAGTATAAAGCACTATTGCTTATACACAACAACTTAACCTTCCAGTTTCCTGTTATCAGATATTACAATTAAAGAGCACAAACTCAAAAGTCTATTTAAAGGCTTAAACACAATTGCTGCATTACAAATTATATACTATCACACTAAAGTGTGTGACAAAAACAGTTCACAACCATTAGAAATGTATTCTTATTTTGGATTTTGCTGTTCTAATAATAAAACTCAGCTCTACTAGAACAGGCCTTGGACTTGCCTTCAGGGTCGGTCTGGGTCACGACATCCACTGTTGTGGTTCTCCGCTGACAATCTCCAAACTTGGAGGACAGCAGGTAATAAGCTCCGGCCGTGACTGCTGCGGCCCTAGCCATTAACAGAAGGGGGCGCAAGTGGAACTCCCCAAGGGTCTCCAAAAACATGAAAAAACGCATTTTTCAGAGCACAGAAAATGCTGTATCCGTTTTAGAACTGTGGGGAAGACCTGATGGTAAATGATGCACTGTGGGGGGAAAAAAAAAGTTTTCTCGTTTTTTTTATTTTTCTTACTATCAGATGTTCAGTTCAGCCAAAATGTTTGGGGTATTACAAACAGATTAATATATTTACTTTATAAAGTGAAATTACTGTTGAATACACAAATTTTACTGATGCATTTCAAGTTCAAGTTCATTTATATAGCACATTATCATACACAAAAGGTCATTCGATGTGTCACCAAGTATAAATGGAGGTATGGATTTTTAAGGGTTATATGCGACTTTCAGTCTATTTATATCTGATAATGTGGCTGTGCATGAGTGTATGATCAGTGTAAACAGTTTATAGTGGGGGAAGAGGAAGTGAGGAGGGTCCTGGGGGGAGCATGGTGTTGAGGAGCCTGACAGCCTGGGGGTAGAAACTGTCCCTGGCTCTGATGCTGCGGTATCTCCTCTGTGATGGCAGGAGTGTGAATAGTCTGTGTGAGGGGTGGGAGGGGTCCTGCACAATGCTGCAGGCCTTACAAACAGTCCGTATGCAACTAACATTTAACACCATGGTCTCAGGAGCTCTCTCAGCCACAGCCTGCATGGGCGCTGCCATCTTGCAGTGTTGTTACAACTGAGATTAAATATCCACATGTCCAAGAATGTTACAAAAACACAGACTTTCATAGGGTGTCCTAATTTTTTCACATGACTGTATTTATCAGTAATGTATATTATTGTGATACTGCACTATCAGTATTATGAAAATTTACTCAAATCATCTCTGTATGATTTTTTTTTAAAATTCATTAATTATATATTACTCAGTCAAGTGTCTTAGAAGCTCCTTAACAAAGTTGTGTGGAACCATTTGACATAGTATTTTAAAGTACATTTAACATGTCATTTCTTGAGTCTAGCTTTGTTTTCACTTGGCATTTGGTTGCTGTTGGTTGGGCCACAGCAAGGGAAGATTTCTGTGGTATGACTTTACATTTGAAATATATCTCAAGTCAGTTCTCCCTAAATTCCATGAACTTTCCGACGAGGAGGCGAACACGCTGGACTTTATTTATACAAACATCGCTGACACATATCGTGCTGATTCCTGCCCCCAGCTCAGCTACTCCAAATACGTGACCGTCACTCTGACCCCAGAGTACAGACTGCTCATCAGACATGCCAAGCCTGTTCATAAGCAGACAAAGATCACAATTTCTGCTCTTCAAGACTGCTGTGAGCTCACTGACTGGGACATGTTTAGAGAGGCTGCAACCTACGACGGTCTACCAACCTGGAGGAGTACATGATGTCGGTCACTGGCGAAATCAGTAAGTGCATCAATGACGTTACTGTCTCCAAGACCATCGCCAAACGCCCCAACCAGAAGCTGTGGACGACTGCAGAGATGCACGTGCTGAGAACCCATGACATTGCCTTCGGATCAGGTGATAAGGATGCCCTGAGAACATCAACCTGTCCAGGGCCTTCAGAGCAGCAAAGCACACACATGCCAAGAAAATCCACAGCCACTTCCAGGACACTGGGGATGTACAGTGCATGTGGCAGGGCATCCAGGTCATCACCAGCTACAGGACTCCACCTGCCTGTGGTGGTGAGGCCTCCCTTCAAGATGCGCTGAATCACTTCTATGCATGGTTTGAAGCCCAAAACGACATGGAAGACCACCCCGTCCTCCAATGACCAGGTGCTCTGCCTGACCATGGCTGAGGAAAACTCTGCTCAGAGTGAACCCACAGAAAGCTATCAGTCCAGACAACATTCCTGGTTATGGCTCAGAGAACGCACAGCCCAGCTGGCAGATGTTCTCACAGACATCATCAATATCTCTCTGAGCACCACCATCATTCCAACATGCTTCAAAGCCACCACCATCATCCCCGTGGCAAAGAAGTCATCAGTGTCCTGCTTCAGTTACTAACATCCCTTCAGACTCACACCCATCATCATGAAGTGCTTCAAGAGGCTTGTCATGAGGCATACAAAATCACAGCTTCCCCCTCACTGGACCCAATAATAATAATAAGTACAATAATAATAACAATAATTTTATTACATTTAAGATGTACCAAAAAACATACAATTGTTTAAGTGACCAACAAAATCTAGCCTCAGATTTTACTTTTGCCACAGTCATAACAATCACACTGCCAGCTGAAAACCTGGTTACATCTGGACATCACAGTTCTGAAAGTGGTCCAGAATCTGCTAAGTTCACATTTCAGCTGACCTACAATTTATAATCTACTAACTCTTACAGTCTACTAAATACAGAAGTCTTGCATGGCGTGAACAGTTTACAGGAGGCTAAAAGTTGCACACCACCAAACTCTCTCTAGATGGTCTCTCTAGATAGTTATGGTCTTGAACCTCAAGGTCTGGATTTTTTTTAAATTCTTGATCACAGACCACTGAGAGGAGCAGTTACCAAGCTGAGCACACACCATCAACCCAGTGCACCATAGAGGCTGCTTCAGAGACTGCTACGTCTTTACTTTTCACAGTTTAAAAAGTGTTGGAACAAACAATAAAGTGTTTTATCTTTTCATGCATTTTTACACAATCTACTAAAGCAAAGCACCCAATCACAGCACAGCACATGGAAAACAGAAGGTGGTGCAGCTTTTTCAGGTTTTAGCTCATGCTTTAAGGAGTGTGAGTAAGAGTTATAACTGCAAACTAAACAGCACAATATAAAAACTGTGTAGCTGGAAAGATTTATTAAAGGGAGCAAAAGATATAGATAAGGTAATAGGTTTTGAAAAATACTGAATTTTAAAGTGAAATTTAATTGTAAATTGCAAATATTAACAATGCATCCTAAAACTATCAGTATCTAAATAAATATGTTGAAAAAAAGTACATAAATAAAATGTGAAAATGCTTATTAAAATAAACATTATCACAAACTAAAAGCTCTTGAACTAACTCTGTCCCATTAACCACTTGAATGTGCCTCACACTGACCTGTGCCATGTGACTCATTGCAGAACTGTTGTGTACAGTGGTATATTAAAATCAGCACTGAAGGAAATGTAATCCATGCAGTAAGAAAAAGAGGGACCTCTTCAACAATGGCTCACTGCTCTTTCCAGACTGAAGTTAAGTTATGAGAGGTTACTGTCTGTGTGTGTTGGTGTGTGTGTTTGTGTATTACAGTTCAGGAGCTGGATTGTAATAGTCTTTTAATAATACATGGAGTTTCTACACCTCTGAAAAACACAGAATATGTAGAGTTTACAGGTTGTGAAGAGACACAGCAGAGAAACTGATAAAAAGGATGTACGTGACTAATAACTATGTTTATGATCTTCTAAGCTGTGGTTTTAAACTACAAAGTCAGGAAAGTTATTTTGATGCTCTTAACTGAAGCAACAGACCACTGAGAGGAAAACAGCTGCCATGCTGAGCACAAACCACCAAACTGAAGCACGATACAGGCACCATCTTCAGTTTTAACCCAGTAAAATGTGACAACCAGAGTTGCAAAGATCAGCATTTCCTGAATTCCCAAACTGTGTTGAAATAATCAAAATTACTGCAAAATAAAGAAAAAGAATAAAAAAGAAAAAAGTTTCAGGAGAAAACTAAAATGTGATTAATGGTTAATAACACGGTTTCCACACGGTAAAATGAGTGAGAACCAGAGTCGTAACGATTAGCATTTCATACATTCCTAAACTGTGTTGAAATAATCAAAATTACTACAAAAATAATAAAGAGACGTGAATACAAAAAGGGATTCTAGAGAAATAAACACTAGCAGATGGATCAGATTCATTTAAACTGATTTAAACCTCCAGAGTTGTGAGATAGAAGAGTAACGCACCTTACTTAAAGAGAAAAATATTATTAAATATTTCAGCAAACATTTTATTTGTATAAAAAAAGAACATTCAGTGATAGAAACATATAAATGCTGCATGTGTAAATACTGCTCCTGCTTTTGAGGTCAATAATGTGGAAATTTATTCATCAGCAATGTATATTATTATTATTATTGTGATGCTACATTTGATATTGGTATTGAAACAAGCCTATTAAATTAATGAGAATTTACTCAAATCATTTCTGTGTGATTTATTTGAATTCATTGATTATTTTTTACTCAGTCAAGTGTCTTAGAAGCTCCTTATCACAGCTGTGTGGAACCACTTGACATAAAAATTACATCTACTTAAAATATTAAGTGTAGTTTTGTTTGTACTTGGTATTTGGTTGGTTTGGCCACAGATTACAGGATCTTCAACCTGCTGACGGGAAGATGAGCTAACCCTAACAGCTAACGTTACTAAACTCAGAGTAAAAACTAGTCTCTGTAGATTTACTTTTTCTTAGAAATGTATAAACCTTAACACCACACATTTATGTTTGTTACCAGATGATCAACAGTGTTATGTTACATTTTATATCATAAGCAACAGCAACTGCACAGTTTTACTTACAGTTCAACTTTAAATCTGATATGGGCTTATCACATGCTGTTCTAACTCACTATGCTTAAAAACCGAAATAATATGTTTAACAACATACTACAGTGAATCAGATTCATAATCTTTATTACTGAAGTTCTTGCACAAAACATGTAAAACAAAAGATTAAACTTTGCAAACATGCAAACTGAACTTCAGAAAAAAAATTACTGAAAGTATCAATGAAAATGTATATTATTTAATAAAGTTAATAAAATTTCTGAATTTACTGATGAATTATAAAAAGCCCACTGACTCATTGCAACTGTGTTTATGAACAGGGTTTGAATTGAAGCCTCATGTCTGTAAGAAGCACTACAGAACAGTGTGGGTCGCGTAAACAGGAATTTCAGAGACGATCCGATCTTGGATTTTCTGATCACAGTGAATTCAGATCATAACAGAATACGAATGTCACTCACTATAATATGTTGTCAAGTGTTTTTATTACACCTACGAAGCACGGTTAGTTACAACAGCATGTGACAGGCCCACATCAAATTTGAAGTTGAACTGTAACTAAAACACTGTACAGAGTTTAAATTCCAAATTTTTCACCATCACTTTTACTCATTAAGATGTGCACAAGGAGAACTTTTATTAATGTTTTTTCTCATGTTCTATCTGCTTTGCTCTTCAGTACACAGTGAATGACTGATTCTCATGAACACATTGAGTACAACAGGACAGTGATTACACT
This sequence comes from Brycinus macrolepidotus, assembly GCA_037974445.1. Classification (NCBI taxonomy): domain Eukaryota; kingdom Metazoa; phylum Chordata; class Actinopteri; order Characiformes; family Alestidae; genus Brycinus; species Brycinus macrolepidotus. Next base: position 7,664 of record JBBPCZ010019595.1, read on the forward strand.
TATATGGAGACAAACATCTCTATAGGTTTGATCAACAAATAAAAATAAGAATAAAAAACTCGAATAAATGCAGTTGTTAAACTGATGGATTTATTCTACAAAATAGTAAGTGGAGTAGAAATATTACTGGTTTAAATAAATATATTGATTTTTTAAAAATTATTTTCAGTTTAAATGTTTAATATTTTATGAATCTTTCATTTCATTTAAAAATGTTTACTTAGATTTAATTGGACTAATTAGGTGCTTTGTTTAGTCTCTCATTAGTGAATCAATACAGTCTAACAACAGTAAATTCTACACCAGTATGAAATAAAGGTCCGACTTAAACTTTTATTTAGATTTCATTTATATGAAAATGAATCGAACTGCTGTCACTCATATTTACTCTATGAGATCAGACTGGGTGAGTAGCTCTTATTACACCTCCCAAACACAATTAGAGTGAAATACACACACTGTAAAGAACAGATGTAAATTAGTCTAAAGACAAGAAACTGTTTGGAAAGTATTGTAATTGAATAATACAGGAACATTACTGTAAATAATATGCATTTTCAAGATAATACTATCAAACAAAATAAACAACAACAAAAAAGACCTACTGGAATTAATGTGTGTGTCATCATTGATTTTTCAGCTACATTTAAATCTCAAAACTCCGCTCTTACAGGAGAACTGCAGGAAGACACCAGCACAACCAAAAGAAAGGAAAAATGAACAAACAATTAAAAAACAAGTGAAAAACGTATCTCCAAAATTCTACATGAGGAGATGAACTTAAATAAAATAAACAATTATAAAAATAACAAATATTAGAGCAGTTCTATTGGTTCTTTCATCAAACATTTCACATAATGAAAAAACAGCTTCTAATAAAATAATGAGGAAAACTAAAAATAGCAAAACTAAAAAATAAATGTTGAAAACATCAGTCATTTAACCAACTGAATCACTTTAAGGCAGTTCTGAATTTTACTAGTCATTTAAAGCATATTTACACAGAAAGAGGATACACAAGCTGGTTATACAATGAGTTTGATGAACAAGCCTCATGAATTCACTCTGGACAGTTTTTCAGAACACATTCTAACCTCTCAGACTTTGGACATGTTCACACTGAGAAACACTGAACAAGGACAAATACAGATGCTTCAAGACTGTCCTGTGGGTGACACTAGGTGTTCACCTCAGACTGGTTGAGTTCAGTGGACTTTCTGGAGATAATCACACACAGCAGAGGATCTATAATTACATTCAAACTCATCAGAGAAACACACATCACTAACACATTAAAGGAAGACATTGGAGTAAAAACCATGACGATAAATGTCCCATACTGGATCAGTGTAAATGTGACAAAAGCTAAAACTGTAAAACTGGGCTTTTTGGTTCTGTAAAGAGTGTCACTGGTACGTGGTGGAGTTTTACAAGTGACTATGCATGATGTCGATATTATAACTATGAGAAGTGGCACAACAAGGAGGATCAATGGAGTTACACTGAATACCTCACAGAGGAAGAAAACAATAAACAAAATAATGGCGATTAAGATGGAACAAGGAGGAAAGAAAACATGAGCAGAGCAGGGTGGGTATCTTAATGCGAGAGCAGCCTCCAGTGCCACCACCTGTTGGAGGTGAAGCCCACAGATTATTGATGCTGACCATAAAGAGGACAGTAACCGGCATGTGCTGCTTCTCTCCCAGCACTCATCATTCTGCAGCAGTTTTGTCACTATATATGGATTCAGAAGCAGCACCAGCAGGTCACAGAGAAGGAGCGTGATTACCAAGGCTGAGATTCGACTTCCAGTCTTATAACGATGATAAAGAAAACGCAGAGCCCAAACTACAGCTGGCAGACCCGCACACTCTCCAATGATGAGGAAGATGGAGAGTCTGATCTGACCAGCCAGACACTCTTGCTGAGGCCCACACCATCCATAGAACAGGATATGTGTCATTCTATTATTTGTCTAATTAGTCTTTCTTTTTCCTGTGATACAAATGGCAGATGAAAAATGATTTTACAGCAATGATCTATTTAACATTCCAAAGATTGTGTCAGAGTTAGACAGCTTACAAAAATGATGGACTGACAGCAGAGATGAGGAACTTCTGCTACTTTGAACAACCATCTGAGTTCACCCAAAAAAAGAGCCTGGAAAAATATGAAAACATAAACATTAGATTATAAATCAAACAATAGTGTATTGGTGGCCATAATATTTTACTCTCTTTGTCCTGTGTGAAATGTGTGAAAAATGAGCTGTTAATGTAATTCAAAACAGGAAGAAAAGACCTTTTCAGATTAAAATTCAGTTTGGGATAAAGATTATCAAGACATCTCTAAAATCTAAATATCGTTTTTGGGACAAAAGTCTAAACCTCTGTTTATGAGTGTTTTTATTTATTTATTTGATTGTTTATCTATTTATTTATTTATTTATTTATTTGCCATTAATATTGTGTTAATACAATACTACTAGGAAAAAATCAAGATCAAATATGTATATGAGTTTAATGGAATGTTTAATTACATTAAAAAACACAAATCTAGGTTTTATTTAATGGACATAAACATATATTCTATGTCTGCCTGTGTGACTACAGCATAGAGCAGACAGTATAATGTATGTGTGAATTGTTCTTACCTCTGTCATCAGTTTTTGCAAAGTTACTCTAAAAGACTGAAATGTTGTTCTGAAAGAACAGAAGAGAAGACCATCACACACCCGCTCTTCCACGATGACGCTCAAGAGACCCTAAGAACAGGAACAGAGCAGATGCAGTAAACTAGATAAAGACAGAACATCTGTCAGCATGAGTTCAATCCTTTATGAGAAAAAAATCTCCTGAGGTGTTTCAATGCTGCCACCTCCTCTCTCAGAAATGACAGCTAAGCCCTCTGCCCTGTGCTCTCATGTAGCCTGTGCTGTGACTTGGTTTCCACTTCATCATATTGGGTTTATGAAATAAAGTCCCTCTAATAACTGACTTCTCATAGTAACACTTTCTGTAGTAGTTCACAGCCTTTTGAATGTCTGAGAATTGTTTTATGAATATTTAATGAAAATACTAATTTGTTCACAGTAAATACGCAGGGAGGTCAGTAGAGTTTGGTCTAACTGTCAAAATGTCAAACATGTGAAATTCTGACTCCGCGTCAGTTTGTACAGCATTAGACATGAATGTGAGGGCCGCTCAAAACTCTACAATGGAACCTCGCGAGGAGCGGTATTAGTCAGCAAATCAACAATCAGTTCTTGAAGTTGAACAAGATGAATTGGGCAAGCGTATCAATCTGGGTGACTCTGACAAGGGTAAGATTGTGATGATTAGATTACAGGGTCAGAAAATCTCCAAAACAACAGGTACTGTGAGGTTTTCCCAGTATGCAGTGCTTAGTACCTACCAGAAATGGTTCATAGGACAAATGGTGAACTGGCAACAGAGCAATGGGTGCCCGAGTCTCAATGATGCATGTGGGTAGCAAAAGCTTGTCCGTCTGGTCCGATTCCACAGAAGAGCTCCTGTAACACAAATGGCTAAAAAAAATTATACTGGCTATGATAGAAAGGTGTCAGAACACACAATGTATTGCTGCTTGCTGTTCATGTTTAGCCGCAGACGAGTCAGAGTGCCCATGCTGACCCATGTCTGCCGCTGAAAGCACCTACAACAGGCACATGAGCATCAGAAGTGGACGATAGAACACGGGATGAAGGTTGGTTTTGAGCATGGGCATCATTAACCAGAGGAAGAGATGGCACCAGGGAAGAAGACAAGCTGACAGAGGCAGTGTGATGCTCTGGGCAGTGTTCTGCTGGGAAACCTTGGGTCCTGGCATACTGGATACAACTTTGACACACCACCTACCTAAACAGTGTTCCAGACCAAGTACACACCTTCATTGCAATAGTATTCCCTAATGGCAGTGGCCTCTTTCAGCTGAATAATGCAGCCTGCCATACTGCAAAATAAGTAAGAGGACTTCAAAGAACTGTGGCTGTGCAAGACAGCACAGCACTTCTTCAGAGGTCTTGTGGAGTCCATGCCTGGAGAAGTCAGAGCTGTTTTGACAGCAAAAGGGAGACCTACACAATATGAGGCAGGTGAGTTTAATGTTATGGTTAATCGATGCACAGGCTTTCTCTCTTTTTTTATCTTTACTGCTTGTGTTTGACACCCCTGGCTTAGGCTTTAAACAACCTAGCAAGTTAGAAATGCCACAGTTCATTTTCTGGAATGATCCCAAAATGACTTCTTAGACAAAAAATAAAAAACACCCGTGGTTCGATTGAAAGAGTGCCCTAACTTTCACTTTTTGAACTGTATTAAACTGAACAACTAAAATGTAATCATGTTCTTGAATTCACAAACAACTGAAATATTGTGCAATAGGACCTCTTTGAATAAATTAACCCCTTTAGGACATTCATTAACATGAAACTATAAATTATTAAAAATATAAAATTAATTATATGAAAATAGTATTTTGGTGTGTTCACACCCAGTTAATATATTGGCTCAGCTTAGTCAGTCTGTTTGCCACCAAACTCAATTTTAAAAATGGAAATCCTTGAAAAGATCAGACATTTCCTAAAACCTTTGTTACGTTTAAGATTTATTTAAGTGTAACAAGAGGTACATTTAAGTACCAGAGGGCATAATTATCAAGGAACAATCATAAAAGCTGTCCACAGATTTGATTTTTTCCACAGTCATAACAAACAAACAGCTGAACTTAGTATTTACTGCAGTTCTTGAGTACATTTCATATTCATAGTACCAAGTCTAAATGCAGCAATCCTGCATGGTATGAACAGTTTACAGGCAGCTTGTAAGGACTAGCACTGGACCAGACTCAGACACCCGTACTAACAGACAACCCTCTCCGGATACCCACTCCAGAGTCTCACACAAACCTTTAACAAGGAGATCAGGATCACCTGAATACTGGGCTTGGGGGCATAAATAGACCCAAAGGACATTACACTAGTGTGAAGTATATACTAAGCCTTGCCTAGTTACTGAGCATTTTCCTGCCATTTCTGATCGTGTTTTATTTACTATGTTTCCTCTGACCCTGTTCTGGATTTTTTACTTCTCTTTTGTCTTGTGGACTTGTCTTGGTTGCCTCATATTGGATGTATTGGTTTTTGTACTTTCTTGCTTTGACTTTGGGACTTTGATTCTTGTCTTTTGAACTGTTTTTTTCTGATTAAAACCTCCATTTATTGCACTCTGCAGTTGGGTCCATATCTGTGAACATTACACAGCTAAAAGTTACCCTCCACCAGAGAAAGTGACTTCGATGTTACACTCATGTTTACTCTATTTACTAAAGCAACAGATCAGTGAAAGAAAAAACAGCCACTGAGCACAAAGCACCCAATTACAGCAAAGCACATGATAAAAAGAAAGAGGTGCAACCTTTTCAGGGTTCAGCCCGTGCTTTAAGGTGTGCTTGAATAAGAGTAAGATGTGCAAACTAAACAATATACCATAAAAACAGTGTAGCTTTATTTGTGAAAGATTTATAAAAGTTTTTTTTTACTTTTTTCTTTTGTCATGTGGCTCATTGATGAACTGATGTATTTGATCAAATCAGCACTGTAAGAAATTTATTACATGAAAAGAGGGACCCCTTGAACAATGGCTCAGATGGAACCTTCTGGAACAGCTGGGAGATGTAAGGAAGGGGTAGTGATCCATATAAATATGTGTCTGAAACATGGGGTCTTTGGAATGTGTGATTATAGCTGCTCGAATTTTGAAAAGCTTTAAATGTTGACAGTGTCGTATTATCTCCATTAAAAAAACTCTCAGGACACAGTTCTGTATTTGTTTGTGTGTGTGTTTGTGTGTGTGTTTGTGTGTGTCATTGTGTGTGTTTATGTATCTCAGGTCAGGACCCAGATTGTACTAGTATGTTAATCACTAATACATGGGGATTCTACATCTCTAAAATACGCAAAACATGTAAAGGTTGTGAAGGCACACCGCAGAGAAAAAAAAAAAAAAACATGCCATGGTACATATACGTGACTTGACTAATCATGTTTATGATCTTCTAATCTGTGGTCTTAAACTTCAATGTCAGGAAAGTTGTTTTGATGCTCTTAACTGAAGCAACAGACCACTGAGAAGAAAACTGTTACCATGCTGAGCACAAACCACCAAACCAAAGCACGATACAGGCACTATCAGAGACTGCAGTGTCTTCAGTTTTCACACGGTAAAATGAGTGAGAACCACAGTTGTAAAGATTAGCAATTCATGTGTGCTGAAATGATCAAAATTACTACAAATGAAAGAATGAAGAAAAAGAACAAAGAAAAAAAATCAGAAGAAAAACAAAATGTAATTAATGGCTAATGAGCACTGAATAAAATTAAAAATTCTGGAGTAATAAACACTAGCAGACGAATAAGAATCATTTAAACTGATTGAAATCTCCAGAGCCAAAAGTGAAAAGTTCTATTTGTGTACAAAGTTATGAACATGCAGTGACAGAAACATATAAATGCTACATGTGTCAATTCTGTTCCTGCTTTTGAGGTCAGTGGTGTCACAATTTATTGATCAATAATGTACATTATTATTGTGATTCTGCACTTTATATTCACACTGAGAAAAACCTACTTCAGTTAATGAGAATTTACTCAAATCATTTCTGTGTGATTTATTTGAATTCATTGGTTATATATTACTCAGTCAAGTGTCTTAGAAGCTCTTTGTCACAGTTGTGTGTGACCACTTGATATAAACTACATGGACAAAACTATTGGGAAACACCTGTTTGTCAGGGTTTGGGCTAG
>JBBPCZ010019623.1:0-14486 GCA_037974445.1 Brycinus macrolepidotus
TAGCGGTCTTGGGAATCGAACCCACGACTTCCTGATCGCAGGGCGAACGCCCTAACCACTAGGCTACCAGCTGCCCTGTCCATGGTGCTAATCACTTAAGCACTGTCCATGGTGCTACATTAATCAACTACAATATTGTAAACATTGAAAACACTGACAGGTATGACACTTACAGTGGCACCTGTCAAGGGGTGGGGTACAATACAACAGCAAGTGAACAGTCAGTTCTTGAAGTTGATGTGCCCAGATCAAAGCCCAGATTGTGATGGCAAGTGGCTGGGTCAGATCATCTCCAAAACATCTTGTGTTCCAGGTATGCAGTGGTGAATTCCTACAAAAACTGATCACCCACTGGGCACCCAACTCTTATTGATGTGAGGTGACGTGGTCCCATCACATTTTTTTGACATTATGTGGTTGGCCCGGTTGTGTGTGTGTGTCACTTACCTGGGGAAGAAGGTGAGCTGGCAGAGTCAGTGTGATGCTCTGGGCAATGTTCTGCTGGGAAAACTTTAGTCCTGGCATTAATGTGGATGCTACCTTGACATGTACCACCTATCTAAACATTGTAGCAGACCAAGTATGCCCTTTCACGGTATTCTATAATGGTGGTAGCCCAGCAGGATAATGTGCCTCAACACACTGCAAAAATTGTTGTGATGCACACCACTTGTTTTGGCGGAACAGGAAGAACCTACACAATATTGGACATGTGGTTTTAATGTTATGGCTGACCACATAAGAGCTACCCACATAAGCCCTACCCACTGCCCACTTTGCTAAGAATATAAGAGCTCTCCTTTTTACTTAAAGGCTAAGTAACTACTATACATTTACATGCACATAAGAAGTTTGATATTAATCTAAGACTATACAGCCACAGAAAAAAATAAGAGACCGCATCATTTTTTTTTTTTCTGGTTTTTGCTTTTGTAATTTGTAGGAGTGTGTCTGTGTAAAATGACCATGTCACTATTGTTTTATACACTATTGACCACACTTGATCCAAAATTCCAAACAAAAAATGTTTGGAGAAAATTAAAAAATAATACATATAAATAATTTATTATACCTTGTAAATGTTAAACTACACAACACTCTTACATTATTTTACAACTGCAACAATTAAAATAGTAATGTTAAGTGCATGGTGAGTGCATGTGTGAGCTCTGTTTCATCCCATCAGTAAACTGGATCAGGAGTGAAGCTGCTGGAATACGGCACATAGAATAGCTGCTATACAAACACTACTGCACTTATAGCACATATGGAGGCATTTCTTATTTTTTACACAGCTCACACTGCAATAGTTCATAAAAGAATAGCAACCTGGGCATTTTACACACACACACACACACTGCTGCAAATTGTACAAACAGTGAATAGAAAAAAGGGAAAAGTGGTCTCTTATTTTTTTCCATGGGTGTATGTCTACCTAAGAAATCACCATTAAATCAGCATGGTTTGATTATCACAGTCCAGCTAAGGTCTAACCTAAGCTTAATGCAGTTAAAGCAAACCAATATTGACTGAACTCTTTGAAACTGTGACTCTCACTTAGCTAAATTCTGTGGTCCTATGTGCAATACCACATGTGTGGGGATACCATAACAGTGATTCTGTAAAATCGTAATTGTAATTTCTGGACCCTGTGTTACTGTAGAAAGGCTTGGGTCCCAGCATGATTGCATTACTGTAGCTGAAGTGGAAAGTGGAAATAGCGTCTTGTCACCTTCAGAGAGTCTGGCAGGGAGTTTTTTTTGTTTTTTTTATCGAAGGGAGACTCATTCATGTGTAAACGATACAGATATAGCCAACTGAAAGCTACAGTATCTGCAGACTCACCCTTGCAGCTCTTTGACAGAGACTGAAATCTTGAGATTGTGTCCTAGCACATGAAGGGCAGTGAGAATATCAGCCCACTGCACCATTTCCCCCAGCGGTCCGCCCTTCAGCACTTTAGGACTGAACACATCACCAGACTCTTCTGTCAGAAAACCCACATGGACCAGAACCTGAGAGAGCGAAAGTGAGAGAAGAAAGAAAGAAATAGAGAGAACTTTTACAAAATGAGTAGTCCGGGAATGATGTTCCTTAGGTGGAATCTTATCAGATCAGTGCTTTTATAAAATATTCAATGAATTGTTCACATGCAAGTCATACCCTGATATTTGGCTTTTTAAGCGTTTTCAAGTGATAAGTGTTTTTAATGTTTTAGTCCTGTCTTTTTACTTAAAGTAGAAAAACCACCACAAAAGGGAATATTCCAGGAAGACAACTGAAAATACCACACAGTTCATAAAGTACAATTTAGACACAATTTTAAATCCAGTGAGGTCTTGTAGGGCTAATTTGGGAAATATGTGTGGACCTACAAAATGCTGAAAAAGATGCTGTTGTTTTTTGTGAGAATCACATTTCCCAGTGTAACCCCTCAAGATCTCAACGGGCTTAAAATTGTGGCTGAATTTAACTTTATAAACTTGTAATCTTGAATTGCCTTGTTGGAATCTGTCATTTGTTGTTATGTTTTTCCTTTAAATGAATAGACAGGATACAGACATTAAAGGCAGTTGCGAAACATCCGTGCATGTGATCAGTCCTTTAAAACTGCCAGTACGTATAGATACAGAGCAATCCATACATATTTGGGGTAGTGGAACATTTTCTTACTACTTCTCTACCCATGTACACTGGACATGAATTAAGATGAGCATTGTCACTTACATATGGTGAACACTAAAGGAATAACAACCCTTTTATACATAGCCCCCTACTTCAGCAGATTGCACACAATTGGACAATTGGTGACTCAATTGTTTCTTGGTATGTGTCATTACTAACAACAGTTTGACTCTAGATGATCAGGAGGCTGAAATATCAGAATAAACAATCAACCATCTAAGCACTGGCCCTATCACTGGAAGTGGTCGAGAGTTCATGAGAGGATAACTGGCCTTACTCTCTCTGGGTGCGCAAAAACATGGGAAGAACAAAGAAACTCCACACCGAAAGGACCCAGGGTGCCACATTAGGGATCTGAGCCCAGGGTCTTTTGGCTGTGAGGTGATAATGATAATGACACCACAACTGTACTGCCCACTGCACTGGACCATTTCACATGTACCTTGTCTAGGGAGGCTTCAGAGTGTTTGATCTGCATCAGTGCCTTTTATGACCAAGTTTCATGAATAATAATGACACATTTCTCTGATCTTACTAAGGGAATCTCTAGACTTAAAACAAACTTTAAAAATCTGCCCACTGGTTTATAAGTGTATTCTGACATGACAGATCTTCTGTTCTTTAGTAAGCATGAGAAATTATTGTCCATGGCAGATAGAGATTAGTATTACTTTTAAAAGAAGAGTAAATCAAAAGGCAGAGTTTATCTTGAAAAGTGTGAGAGAAAGCCACAGAGGCATCAATCCATACTTCTCTCCGAAGGTGAGACTGTTTGATCTCTGTTCTGATTGTGTATGGACGATATGTGCTGGGTGTGCAGATATCGACTGAGTGTGAATGAGACACGTTTGGGTTGCACTGGGTGCACTGCTGCATCTTAGTCTATCACAGCAACCCGGAGGGATAAACACCCCGCTGGCTTTGAGAGGGAGAATTCACTTTAAGGGAAAAAAAATGTGCACACCCAGAAAAATACAAGAGAAAAAGGGAAAAATGAGACGCAGACAGAAGAAAGAAAGAGGGGAAGAACAGAAGAAAAGGACAAAGAAAGAAGAGCCCTCTTTAAACACACAAGACGACGAACGGTGCTGCAAGAAGATGAATGTTTTTGTCTCCGGCACAATGCTGCGGCTGCAATCTGAGCAAGTCCTTGGTCGACAGCAAACTGTGGGAGTGAAATTTAATTTAGTTTAATGACTTGTAAGCCTAGAGTGGTTTACTCAGACTGTAAACACACAGCATAGTGTGCGAAGGAGCCAAATAACCTTCTGCTTCTCACGCTGACAGCATGACTGTAGAGGGGTGGCTCTCAGTTGTTCAGTTATGTTACACATAAGGTGTCTGAGCTCAGATCTGGACAGCAATACAGATACTTCTAACACCTTGAAATTGTAGGCTTATTATGTCCTAAGATTTATTATTCAGTATCTACATGGACTACAGCGCAGACTGGCTGTGTCATTTTAAGTTATAGATGTATGCCGTAGGCATGCCAATGAGTCTTTTATACAGTGCTTCTCAAACAGGGACCCATGTTTGGCTGTGGAAAAAACTCCACTTAGTAACTTTATTTTATTAAAGTTAGTTTATTACATCTGCTTTGGCCATATCTAAAAAAAAGTCTTAATGTCATTGAATAGCGGCATATGTCTTCCATGAGAAGGTGAAATGAAGCTAAATGAACAATGCTCTCTCGAGTGTTCCCATTCACATTTTTTATTCAGCTGGACTGAGGCTAATATAATCAGTCAGCTCGTATGGAAACTTATTTAACATTAATCCAAAGGCTTTCAAATATAACTAGATGCATTTCCATGTGAAAATGCAAAGTGTGATTGCATGATTGCTATAAAACCAGTGTCTGAAGACACATTGGTTTTATGGTCAAAAAGGTTTGTGTTAAAAAAAATAATATTAATCGCACTGTGACTTCAAATCTTCTGATTCTATTCATTCAGTGCCCAGCATTTTACCATGGAACCAACAAGGGGGCATCAACTGGGGAGCTCTTACCAAGTCATTTAGAACGGCTGAACACGTCGCTGCATTCACGCGCTGATTATTTTAAATTAAACCACAACAAACAGTGACACATGTTGTTTTTTTTTTAAACTAACCTAAGCTTTAGTGTCCTGAGTCTGCTGTGTGTTTTGCTTTACATTGTTTCTCCGCATTTGTGTTTCTCTGCGTTTTGTCCCTTTCCGGTCGCCTTAGCCGTGACGTCACAGACTCGACCATTCGCTCTCTTTCCCCATACATTACAGAGGTGACTCGCCCACAAAAATAATTTTTTTAAACAACCAATACTCTGTCCCTGATCAACTAATCAAAAATCTGAATACACTGTGCCGGATATTAGCAGACATGTTGGAACCATACTAATATTTCAAAAACTGTAGGAGGTGAAGAGGAGACAAATATACAGATATATCCAACTCTAAAAAAAAAAAAAAAAAAGTGATGCAATCACACTAATTGTTAATGTCCACAGTTACATAGACACAGGTACATGGTGTAGATATCAAGATATTATATCAAAAAGAAAATTGTGGTATCGCCCATCCCTATAAGAAACTAGGCTCAGAAAGGCTCAGAATGGAAGGTTACAATTATTTAAGATCACGTGGAAACACAGGGTCATATACATTCACTGGCCGCTTTATTCGAACATCTTCATTTGCCAACAGACCGTATCCTCTAGCCCTCTGCTTCTCAAACTGGTCCTAAGGGTCTGTCTGTGGGGCATTTCAGTAAGACATAATTCATTGCCTGATAGACCTTTTGAACAAAGAAATCTGTTACAGTAATAGCACACAACCTAACATATACATGGGACACAAAAAAGTTCTCCAAACGTGTTCCATTTAAGGAGCACACATGAACAGGCTTTTGCTGAATGGAACTGACAATGCAAGAAACATTGTTAATGTTTATGACTTGATTTTCTCCTGAAATTTGTAGAAGAGGGAAAAAAAGTTGAACCAGGGCTGAACCATAAAAAAGGTCACTCATTACATTCCTAGAATAAGACAATCATGTGTAGCATTCTGGCCATTCACTTGCCACTTAAAAACACCTACATTATGGGTCTAACTTGCTGGTGTATAGTTAGAGGCTGTAGCACATATGTTTATGTATAGTTTGACATCTTTTTCTGCCCTTTTTTTACCATTGCTTTGAAAGTAGGTTTCATCTACATTTTTGACCCGCTGTGATAATTATGATTTCTGCGAGACAGATAATAGGGATTTGCCTGTTACATTAGCATGAAGTTAACAGTGGTGATTTAAGTTGCATATTCTTTACTTGGGGTGATACAGTCTGGATGTTGACATCTTCAGCAAAGGTTCAATTTAAAGCCTGTCTCTGAATATTACAGCCTGTTAGCTTAGATAAAAGTCCAACTTTCTCAAGCGAGAATAGAAAACAGACCAATTAACCCATAGAAAGCCTGTTAACATCAACGGAATAGAGTCTTCTGAGTATATAGACATCATACAGTTTATACAGTCTGTTTTTAAAATATGTGGCAGAGTCAGTTACTAACAGAAGTTTGGTGTTTACAGTATGAGACATAATACTAAGTGGCGGAGTTTAACACAGCATTAAGAAGGAATTCCAGCTGTGGAATCATATTTTTTGGGAAAAGTAAATAAATCAAAATGGCAGGGACTACACATTTTACAGTTTCTCAGATGGTAATGTGTTATGTGTAGGGGAACTGGCAAAGGAAAAAAATGTTTTGTTCACTTGATCTAACTGATTAGCCTATCTACACTATAAAAATCATCAACTTATGCCCTGTTTTACAGTGTACTGTTAAACCTTCCTGTGACTAGCATGGAGGCAACTTACAGGTTATAAACTAGTTACAAGTGATTATAATGAGCAGAAGGAACCAACACGGAGTAGAACACAGATAGGGATTCCATGGCAAGTCAAACATTTGTAATTCACTTTACACATTGCCATTTCGGATAGCTCCTTCCCTTCTGTGAGAGAACAGAGCATAGAAACCACCTATCCTATCTAGCTTTTCCCCCACAAATAGAGAATATGTGAGTTTTCAGGCTTACCCTCTTCTGCTGCCTCTGGTAGCTGCGCAGGTGCTCGTCAAGTCTGCGGGCAGCGACAGCCCATTGCACGGCCAGCCTGCGCATTCGTCTCCTCATGAAGCTCAGAGACTCCTTTCCTGAACCCACCTGCTCCAGCAGCGGACCCAGATCAGAGCGGACCACTGCCTGGAGAGAAAGACAGAGAGGGAGACAAAGCATAGACAGAAATGTAATAAACTAGACACCATAAGGCATTTGTACATTTTAAGGTATAACAAAGAGTTTAAGAGAATGAACCAAAGTTATAAAATGTAGTTAAACTGTAATTATGTTTACAGCATTTTCTTCTGAGGGGTTGTATTTTTTTCTGAAATAAGTACAAATTATCCACAGAGTTAAAAATTTTGCATTTTTTGCCCATTTTCTTTGCATTTGCTGCATTTAATATTCATTCATTTTCTGCAGCCGCTTAATCCTTACTAGGGTCGCGGGCACTCGGAGCCTATCCCAGGGCCAACGGGCGCAAGGCAGGGACTCACAAACACACACCATTCACTCACACTCTCACACCTACGGTCAATTTAGAATCCCCATTTCACGTGACATGCATGTCTTTGGACTGTGGGAGAAACCGGAGACCCTGGAGGAAACCCACCCCACCGCGAGGAGAACGTGCAGTCCTGGAGGTGTGAGGCAACAGTGTTACCCACTGCACCACTGCGGGGCCACATTTAACATACTGGAAGAAATAAAGCATTTAAAATGCGCTGTAATGTTTGTGCAGGTTTGTTCTCTCCAGAGGATGTGCACTTATAAATGAACAAAGCCTGTGATTTAACTTGCCTAAGACTCTACATTGTATGACAGATTAGACATACAGGCTAAACTGGCAAATCTGAACACAAAACATAATTACAGTTAAAATACTCACCTTTAACTTGAGAATAATGCTAAAACACAAACACTATTCTAATTAAACAGAATATTAAAAACCACACTGCAAGGAATTATGAGAGACTCCCCCAGTGCTAAAATACAAGTTTTAACTGTGAGAGTCAGAGTATGGTCTCTGAGGTCTGAATCTGAGTTTTGAGTTTTTAGTAGTGAATTTGAGTTTAGTGCTGTTACTATCTGTAGGCAGTACATGGGTGAACCAGGTTCGAACAATGAGCCTTTCAATAGGATTGTAAAAAGCATCAATCTAAAGCACTACACAGTGAATACAGTGTTTTAAAGTGCAAAACAATGGCTGTTGTATAGTGGGTATGCCAGATAGGCTAGATTAGTTGACAGCTCTGTTTATCAGGCTCAAAACTGACAGGCAGAGTCACACAGGCAAAGACAGAAATGAATCTTTTTGCATTAAGGTTGGCAGCTCTAATATACACAGTTTTGTTCATGTTTGTGAGCAGAATTGTGAGTCAGTCGATATGTGTGTCCCCATTTCTGGAAATGGAAACAGTATCTGACAGTAAAGCATTTTAACCAAAACTGTTGTAATACAAATACACAAAAAATGATATGGGCCGATATTATTATCTATCAGAATATTTTACCTTAATTTTTTACATCGATCTAGCCCACTAATAACACAATAACACATGAAACATTGGCCTTAAAAATACACTGTAACCATGGCATGTTTTCCTAAAACAGGTCAAATGGAGATAGCGGTGGGTTAGTTTTATGTTGTGCGTAAAAAAGCTTCTGTTCTTCCACTGACAACACTGGGTGCCGGTTATACATCTTTTAAATAAGAAATGTATTTTGTCGATTTCAGCTCTATGATGCTGTGCACCGGGAGTACTCTAACCACAGCGGAGTGCATGAGTATGAGGTGTGTGTATGTGTGTGTGTGAGTGCACAGGGCCAGTGGGTTCAGAACTCCCAGGCGTCACAGCTGCAGACAGTTTCTGCCTCTGAGACTACTGCTCTAACAGTCTCTGGCCTAGTTTTACTCCACTGCACGCAATACAGCCTCTACAACATATCCTGCACAACTCACACACTTGTCCCTGAGACAATAGAATAGCCTGCTGTGTGGAGAAGCATAAAATGAATCATTTTCAGAGCCATTGTTCATGAAGGGAATAAAAACATGTTCATCTTTTTTATGACTTCATCTCTTTAAACTGACCAGTAAAAAGTGACAGGCATTATCCATAAATCTTTTTATGAATGTCATTAATGAGCAAGAGACTTATGGACTTCCTCTCTCTCTCGCCACTATCTTAAATGACCTTTATTAGTCACATGCATGCTAATTCTCCTCTATAAACCCTAGGATACCTATAAACCAAAGGAGCTAACATGCTGTTTAAAGCATTATAGCTGAGAACCTTAATCAGCACGTTCCATTCACAATACTACTCCATACACATGTGTGGATAGCCATTTTGGCATAATGGCATTTTACCAAAATACATGCCATTTAATGAATATCAAGGAGTCATCAAAGCTGTAGAGGATGCAGCTAGAATTGTGGCACTACGGCTCACGGTTAGAAGTACTATGAAGAATGTTACGTTCTATTTTTTAAAATTATTTAAAGCCATTCCTGAACAAACCAAGTACCATTATCATGAAGGCATGTACTTGACCTGCAACAATGTTTAGGTAGGTGGTATGTGTCAAAGTAACATCCACACAAATGCCAGGACCCAATGTGGAGTTTCTGCTGTCCTTGCCTTCCTCCTATAGTGCATCCCAGAGCCACCTCTTCCTCAGATAAGTGACAAACATGCATCCAGTTGTCAAAATTATGTCAAAAATGTGATTCATCAGACCAGCCCACTTTCTTCCATTGCTCCATGGTCTAGCTCTGATGCTCACACAGACACTTTCAGTGGTGGACAAGGGTCAGCATGGGCACTTTGATTGGTCTGCCACTAAGCAGCCTCATACACATGATCAGTACACTCTTTTTTGCGGCTTCCAACATTTGTACTTTAAAAACTGAATGTTCACTTGTTGCCTAATATATCCCACCCCTCAACAGGACCTTGTCACAATGTAATCAATGTTGTTCACTTCACCTGTCAGTGGTTTTAATGTTGTGTCTGATTGCTGTGTTTGATTATGCAGGGGGCTGGACAGAGAGAATTACATTTGGTTTAAAGAGAAAAACCTTAATCAGTCCTTTAGGGTAAAGAAATCTGAGAAAAGGCCCCCTTTAATATATTTCTGAAGTTTAGTTAGAGTTCTATCATAAAGACACAAAGATGGCATTACATGCTAGTTATAGCAATTATTACTTATAATTAAAGTACAGTTTGATTTGTCTTACTGCAAATCAGCTTGTTGATCACTTGATCTCTTTTGTCATGTTTAATAATCATTTGCACTTACTAATTAAGTACTGGATGCTATTACTTTGGTTATTGTTATTCTGCATTATCTGTTAGATTAATATATCAGCTCTGTGCTCTGGTCACTGCTGTTTTTGGCATAAAGATTGCTGGGGCTTTACCAGAAAAAAACAGTCATGAGTGAAAAAGAAGTGACAAACATTTTGTGTATATTTCAGTTTGCATGTAGGTAACAGCAGGCAACAAAATATAGATTCTAAGCCTGACGACTGCACACCCTTTACTTTGTCGTTTGTGAGACACTGCATCACTGCACTTTGCATGTGATCACGCTTCCTACACGTTTTAGGTATGAAAGACCACGATAATAACACAGGAGCACTTTGAAAGCAGCAGCATTGCAGAAACAGAGTAGCTCTCACTTCTTTTTTTTAGCTTTAGTCTCTCACCTGCCTCTTTGGTGTGCTGCTAGCTGTGGGTTGGCTGCTGTGGTTCTTCCAGGCCAGTGGGGGGCAGAACCACTCCACTTCACTTAGGTACATGAGGAAGGAGCAGTCGGAGCCATCTACTCCATAGAAAGCGTAGCACGGGTCCGACGTCCACCTAGCTCTCATCCACTAGCAGAGCAGAGGAAGGCTTTAAGTGAAAAGCACGATGTTGTGGAAAGCTAAAGAATGTTTCAAATTTCTCTTCAAGTCAAGGCAAGTAGGTGTTTATTGCCATTTCAACCATATGCACAGTACACAGGGAAATGCATCTTTAGGACCGTGGTGCAACACAAAGAACAAAAATACAGAACACCACAAAGAACAAAAAACAGAACACCACAAGACAACACAAGTGCAGGCAGGACAGGACTAAAGAGAGAGTAGGAAAAACAAACAACAAGAAGAGCAACAGTACAATAATTCAATAATTTACAAGACAAAACAACATACAGTGCAATCAACAGGAGCAGTAACAGTTCTAGTGTGAGTGAATACAGGGTTATGACATACTGTTTCCTAGCAGCTGAGTTGTTAATTGTGCAAAAAATGCAAAGGAACACAAAGATTGAGGTAGATAGCAATAAATAATTGTGCAAAATAGCACATAGCAGCAACAAGATTAGGAAAATGTTCAGTATATAAATAGATACAGGGTATTTACAGTGTCAGATGTGGAGTAAGTTTTCTCTGTTTACTGCAGAACAGTTTAGTATGTATGTATGCAGAGTGATTGTAAGAAAGAAAGCAGTTCAGTTCAGAGTGTGGGCGTGTGATGGTGGTGAAGGCCCGGATGCTGTGAAACCTTCTGCCAAATGGAAGGAACGAAAAGAAGGTGTGGTAGGGTGGTGTGGGGTCATTCAAATTGCTGGAGGCTTTGCGGATGCAGCATGAGGTGTAAATGTCTGCAACAGAGGGAAGAGAGATCTCAGTGATCTTCTCAGCAATCCTTACTATCCTCTGTAGGGTACTGCGATCAGATGTGGCACAATTTCCATACCACACAAGGGTGCAACTAAAGAGAATGCTTACTATAGCCCCACTGTACAATGTTGTGAGAATTGCGATGGAGATTTTACAACAGACCATGACTGACTGAGGTCCCCCAGTCAGGAAATCCAGGATCCAGTTGCAAAGGGAGGTGTTCAGGCCCAGAAGTTTTAGATTTCCTATCAGATGCTGAGGAATAATGGTGTTGAATGATGAACTGAAATCCATGAATGGCATTCCAAAATTAAGTGTCCTTTTTGTCCAGATGGGTGAAGGCTAGATGAAGGGTGGTGGTGATAGCATCATCTGTTGAATATTCAAACTGCAGGGGGTCCAGTGACAGGCAGCTGTGATTTTATGTGCCTAATGACAAGCCTCTTGAAAAATTTCATGATAATGGGTATGGTAACAGGACGGTACGCATCGTGGCATGACACTGACAATTTCTTAGGGAATGGGATGATAGTGAAGGGGCATATTGGCCCTTCCTTTTCTCAAGGCAGCTTTATCACCTGACCTGAAGGCAAAGAGCACAGGTTCTCAGCAGCACCTCCACAATCATCCATGGCATCTGCTTGGGCCGTGTCATGATGGTCTTGGAGGTAGTAATGTCATTAATGCACTTGTGGATGTAGCCAGTCATTGATGCTGTGAACTGCTCCAGATTGGTAGAGCCACCATAGGTTGCCCCTGTCCCAGTCAGTGTGCTCAAAACAGTCCTGAAAAGCAGAGATTGCTCCTGGCAGCCAGATTTTTGTCTGCTTTGGAACAGGCTCGGCATGTCTGACAAGCTGTCTGTAGGCTAGGATCAGCATGACAGACATGTGATCTTAGTTGCTGAGGTGGGGGCAGGGCTCAGTGTGGTATGTTCCAGCAATGTTTGTGTAAACACAGTCCTACACTCCCCCTTCTTTGGAAAATCCACATAGTGATTGAATTTAGGAATAACTGACTTGAGATTTGAATGGTTACAATCTCCAGTGAAAACAAACGATCTGGGTATGAGTTTTGGAACTGGAAGCGTTAGCGCTGGGTAGAATATACACTGCAACTATCAGCATGGTGGTGAATTCCCGCAGTAAATAAAATATTCCACATCTAACAGTTGCAAACTTCAGCAGCGGTGAGCAGTAACTAGAATTCAGCACACCAGTCAGTGTTGATGTAAACACACAGGTCCCACCACAGGCCTCCCCGGGCGCTGTGTTCCTGGCTGCCTGCTGCTTCACTTGGTGAATGGATTAAATGCTGAGAAAGAGTTTCATGCAGTTCACTGTGTGCTGTGGTGTGTTCACG
Source organism: Brycinus macrolepidotus (assembly GCA_037974445.1). Taxonomy (NCBI): domain Eukaryota; kingdom Metazoa; phylum Chordata; class Actinopteri; order Characiformes; family Alestidae; genus Brycinus; species Brycinus macrolepidotus. The sequence goes on from JBBPCZ010019623.1 coordinate 12,820, forward strand.
TATGACAAAACGGTCCCTTTTACACACACACACTTTACCCGTTTTACCAGTCAACGCGACATTATGGTCAGAGAGCAGAATGCTAATATGTTGCTTATCTGGATAGCTGTCTCTGGAATGCTGTCACTGAGACATGTCTCTGTAAAAACAAAAACACAGCAGTCTCTAAACACATGCTGGGTAGTTTGCTGAAGTTGGATATAATGTAGTTTATTGTTTAGGTAGCAGATATTAGGCAGTAGGATGCATGGGTTAGCTGGCCAGCTATCGTTAGCTTTTAGCCTAGCATGGACCCTCGCCTGCTTGCCATGCTTCCATTTCCTTGTGCACCGCTTGCCATGAACCCAGAGAGAATCCCAGAGAGGCCACTGTGACACAGCGTGCCACCATCTTGGTTCATTGAGCCACCATCTTGGTTCATTGAGCCGCCATCTTGGTTCATTGTACAAAATGTCGTCCCAAGATGTTTTCACTTGGCATGTCTGACTAGTGGTCTGTAGGCTGGGTTTAGCATGACAGACATGTGACCTGAATTGCTGCCTCAGTTGTGATCTGAGTTGCTGCCAATGATGAATAAAAGCTACCATAAGCAAATATACTTGAATGTTAGCAGACTGAAATATATTGACTACAAAGAGCACTCTAACTCGCAAATTTGTGTTTATTTTAGTATTGTTGTCCACATTAGACTGTGCTCAGATGGACATTTTAGTATTCATCAAAAATAAATTTCTAATTTCACTATTCATGGTCCTTTTTTGCTGATTCTCCCAGCCATAATCTAGACCTCACTGTATTTCCTAGTATTATATTGGCTTATGTTTGCATGTGAAAGAGGTTTTAATTTCCGCTAACCATTGAAAAACTCAAGTAAGGTCTTAAAGGAAGAACTCTGACACAACCATGCATCAACCCACAAGAGGTGGTCTGCTTTAGTCAGTCACATCAATGCTGAGCAAGATGGAGGAGAAACTACATTCTGCTGTCAGCTCACATCCAGAGCTGGACTTTCCAGTGCTGTGATCAGTTGCTTGATGAGCACTATAGCTAACTACCATGAATGGCCAGAAATTGTCTTTCTAAAATAAGGCACTATTGGATCTTACAATATAGAGAAATTGATAAATATTGCTTTAGACTTTGCTTTGCCCTTAGCTGTGTCGATATTCTTTTGGTCTCACACTGAAATGTCCTTGTGAATACAGCCTTAATGTTGCCCACCTTAAGTTTTGGGTGACACTAATAAAGATAAAGAAATTCAAAGGAAACTACATCTTTTGAGTCTTTACATAGATATTCTGCTAGGAAAATAGGGGATGGAATCCATTGGACAACAATGACAGAGATCTATTAAAGAGAGTGGAATTGGTTATGACAACTCACATCAACTTTACTGGCGCAGTCCGGGTACCCAGGATCCTTTGGGACTTCACACTGGCCCACCATTCCATCTCTTCCTGCAGATATGACAAGTAGAGTGTGACAGCACACCTCCAGGAGAGAACAGTGTGAGTTTGGAGGTGCCAGAGGGCTGTTATAGGACGGGTTTTACCCTTGCTTGTCTACTCGGTTCCTTTTTATTTGACTGGGTAGGGCTGGACAATAATTCGATATCAATATATATCGCGATAGAATTTTTTTCAATAACGGTGATACGATTTTTAAAC
>JBBPCZ010019670.1:0-14482 GCA_037974445.1 Brycinus macrolepidotus
TCTACAGAGTGAATGGGCACAAATTCCCACAGAAACTCCAAAATCTTGTGGAAAGCCTTCCAAGAAGAGTGGAAGCTATTGTAGCTGCAAAGGGGGACCAACTCCATAATAAAGTCTGTGTGTTTGAATGCAATGTCATCAAAGTCCCTGTTGGTGTAATGGTCAGGTGTCCCAATACTTTTGTCCATGTAGTGTATAATACAATAATAAAAATAAAAATATAAAGAACAAAATCAAACTCGAATTTACTTGACTAAATATTGAGGCCTTTATGTTATAACAAATGTTGTAATAAATGCTATACTGCGTAATCGTAACGGGATGCATAACCGTTTTTTTTTTTGTTGTTTGTTTTTAAAGAAATAGGCCTAATTGAACCAACTGAACTTCTCGTACCTAACAAGAACATGACTATATTTTTATATAAAACAAAAATTTATTTTAAATTAATTGACACTTTCCGCATAATTGACTGGTTACAAAATCATGCAGAGGGCTTTGATGCAAAATTCAATGTTCTAGAGGTACTAGACGTCTCAGGCATCGGGCAGGGTTTGTAAGCATTTAATGTAATAAATTTTCTGTGCAGTAGTTTTTAAACACTTTGGACATCTGGTTTCTACAACTGCCACTGTGAACTATTCTAACCGGGTACAGTGGTGGTGCTTGACAATTTGCGAACCCTTTAGAATTTGTTATATTTCCCCATAAATATAATCTTAAACACACAACTCCCAAAAGTAGATCAAGAGAACCCAGTTAAACAAACGAGACAAAAATAATTTATTTTAGTCATTTATAAATCATGCAATATTCCACAGCTGTGAGTGGCAAAAGTATGTGAACCTCAAGGATTAGCAATTCTTTTGAAGCTGAAATTCAAGTCAGGTGATTTCCAACAATAGGATGACAATCAGGTGTGAGTGGGCGCCCTGTTTATTAAAAGAACAGAGATCTATTAACGTTTGATCTTTACACCACATGTTTGTGGAAGTGTATCAAGACAAGAACAAAGGAGATTTCTGAGGACCTCAGAAAAAAAGACTTACTGATTACAAAACCCTCTCTAAAGAGTTTGGACTCCACCAATCAGACTGTGCACAAATTCAAGACCCTTGTTACCCTCCCCAGGAGTGGCCAGCCAACAAAAGTCACTCCAGCAGCAAGGTGTGCAATTGTCCAGGAGGTCACAAAGGAACCCAGAGTAACTTATAAGCAGCTAAAGGCCACTTTCACATTGACTAATGTCAGTGTTCACGAGTCCACCATCAGGGGAACCCTGAACAACAATGGTGTGCATGTCAAGGTTGCAAGGAGAAAGCCATTGTTCTTTAAAAATGGAGCATTGCTGCCCTTCTTTGTTTACTCTGCTTGCATCGCTCTGTTTTATATCGCTGTGCTATTATGGCACAATGCACTTTAACATTCCATTTGCACAATGTATATATTGCTGCTACATTTATATAAATACATATAAAAACCTCAAATTTTTTAGCTCACATATTTCATCTCTAACTTGTTATTTAACACTAACTAAAGTTATTTACTTTTAGATTGTGTTTTAGAAAATTTCAGATTTGTATTTTTAAAATTTAAAATTGGATTTACATTTATACTTATATCTACTTGTACTCATTTCTTTATTTTTATTTGTGTTTCAGAAAATTCCAGATTTTTAATTTAAATTTACTTATTGTTTATAATGTTTGCACAGCCAAAAAAGGAGCGGTTCAGGATACATTTCACTGTGTTGTACTTGTATGACTATGCATGTGACAAATAAAGAATCTTGAATCTTGAATCTCGAAGACCTTCTTGCTTTGTGTGAGGTGAGTGCAACTGGCCTGTGGTCTGATAAGACACTAGGGCATGCCTTTTTTGGCACAGGAACCAGACACAATGTTTTCCATAGCACAGGTACCTTACTGATACTGAGGCTCAAGCGGAAGATCCTCAGCTGTACTCTATATAGCTGGGAGGCACAGAACTTGAGCACCTGTGGGCTTATGTCATCTGGGCCTGGCGCCTTGGCAGGATAGAGTCTGCCTAGTTCTCTCCTAACTAGGTCCTGAGTGAAGGTGATGGACAGTCCTTGGGTGTTAGAGTCGTCACTGGGAGGAGAGGGGTTGGAGTCTCTAGTAGGTGAGAGGGTGGGAAGGGGAAAGAGGTAAGATGGAGAGCAGCATTCTAGCAAGGCACTGATCAGTCCCCTGGTTGCTGGACTTGAAGCCTGTGATTGTCTTCATACTCCTCCACAGAGCCCTGGTGTTGTTCTCCGGTTCACTAAAAATGGTGATCGTGTGTGAGAACTCTCTGGGCAGATAGTATGGATGCCGCCCCACTGCCACCGGCTCAGTGTCTGGGCTACAGACACATTCCTTAAGCACAATGTGACCAGGGTGGCACTATGGCTTGTTAACAAAAACAGTGAGTCCTCCCCCTCTGCACTATCCACTATCGTGCCCTAACACACAAAAAGCCAACAATGTCCATGGCAGTCAGGAATACACTCATCCAGCCATGTCTCAGAAAAGCACATCAAACTGAACTTGCAAAATTCCCTCTTGCATCTGACTAGTGCCATAAGCTTGTCCTTTCTTTTTTCCCCTCCTTATCTCAGAGGGAATGTAAGAGATGATCTCTCTGTACTTCGCTGCATCTTGCCTCAGCGAGTTCCGCTGTAAACAAAGAGCCGTTTGCTGCCACTAGCTGTGTTAGCATTAGCAGCATACAAGCAGCCCAAACAGAGAGGCGTAAACAGCAGAAACGCAGTAATAACTCTCTCCAGTCTTATGAGAGAGTTAGAGGTCACAACTTACTAATACTAAATATACTAACAATCAACACACTCAAATATAATAAATTAAAGTTAAATAAACAACAGGCCTTAGAAAGTGATCATGATTCCGATTTGGCACAGTCAGACAAATCATTAAGCAATTATCTCAGGGTAGAAAAAAACATAACCATAACAGCAAAAACAAAAATGGGACCCGTTTTCTAGGACTATTAGTAAACAGGAATAAAGTCGTGTAAAAGACCTCTTCTAAAACATAGATAATACAGCTCTAACCATTAAGGAAGCTTAACTGCAAAAGAAGAATAAGGAACAGATCGATAATGTCAGGTATAGGCCAAGTTTGTTAATTTAAAGGCAAATTGAATGTAAACTGACTAAATTTAACCCATATTTTGAGTAAGTATATCATTTTGTAATTGCATTTAAATAAAATTGCAGAACAACAGAAATAACAGTAAGACCCCCATGGGGAAAATGGACTGATTAAACATGTTGAGTGAACTGTCTGTGTTAATCATTCGAGTGTGTTTCCTTTCACCTCAGCTGCTGCCAATATGTCAAGTGTGACCTCTGACCTGTCATTCTGAGCTGCGGCATTTTATTAAGGTGACACCGGGACAGAACAACAGAAACGAATGCGCAGGTGAATCTCGCCTTTTGTTCTAAGAACGCTTCTCGCAGAGAGTCAGGAAACCCACCGGTAACCCACGTTCTAAACAACACACAGATCACAACAAAGACAGGTTGTACTCACTCTACCCGAGAATTCTGGCTGGAGACGATAGGATGGTGTAGAGTGGTTGATGACTGAGTGTTGTTTACCAGTCTGGGCGCACCTTAAATAGTCTTCCAGTGATCACTTCCTCTTCCTTGTTGTTATCACCCGACCTGTGCGCGTAACAGGAGCCTCCCTCCAGGGCCGGCACCAGATGGACCCGGGAGAGAGGCAACCCGACGACTGTAGTCCTCAATCAGGGAAGGGTCTAAAATGAACTGAGCCGGAATCCAGGACCGCTCTTCAGGACCATAGCCTTCCAAGTGGATCAGATACTGGGTGCCACGACCCCTCCGACGCGAGTCCAGGATCCGACTCACCGTATATACAGGACCACCGTCGATGTTTCGGGGAGGAAGAGGAGGGGGAGTAGGGGGATGCATAGGGGAATAAAATACTGGTTTAAGTTGGAGTCGGTATGTGACCGTATTGATCCTGTGGGTGAGCTTGTAGGGTCAGATGAAGCGTGGTGTTAGTTTCTTGGATACGTGCGGAGGTGAAGGTGTTGGGTGGAAAGCCAAACGCGGTCACCAACCTGGTACAATCATCCCGGGTGGTGCTGACGGTGATGTTGCTCCATGGCGCGCCGGTTAGCAGCTTCGATTGCCCGGTACGTTTTTTCCCAGATCCGGTGGCACCTGCGTACCAATTGTTGGCCGGATGGTACCTCAACTTTGGGCTCCTGGTGTTGGAAGAAGGATGCTTGGTACCCATGGCATCTCTCGAACAGGCTGAGTCCAGTGGCTGATGAAACGTGGAGATTGTGCACGAGCTCAGCCCATAGTAGGTAGCGTGACCAGGAGCGCTGATGGTCCGACGCGAAGCAACGGAGGAAGCGCCTTAGTCATTGGTTGGTCTGCTTTGCCTGACCGTTTGTCTGGGGGTGATATCCCGACAAAAGGCTGGTGGTCAAACCTCAAACTGTGGCCCTCTGTCCGAGACGATGTCCTGGGGGAACCCATGCAGGCAGAGTACTTGCTCCAGAATTAACTCAGCCATTGTTTTTGCTGACGGGTGTCTGGAGAGCGCTACCAGGTGCACGGCCTCGGAGAACCAGTCTACGATGGTAAGGATGGTGTCTTTTCCCTCATAGTCCGGCAGACCCGTGATAAAGTCCAGGGCAATGTGCGTCCAGGGCCAACGAGGGACAGGCAGGGGTTGGAGATCTCCTGGAGGTGGTTGATCGGTATTCTTCACTCTAGCACACACCACACATGCCTGGATGAACTCTGCGTCTTTATTGATGGAGGGCCACCAGAAGGCACGTTGGAGGAAGGAGATGGTTCGTCTGACACTGCGGTGGCCGGATAAAGGAGAGGGCCCATTTTAAGACCTCAGAACGGCAGGACTGGGATACAAAGAGTTGTCCAGGCAGGGGGTCTGCTGGAGCCGGTTCCAAGGCCAATGCATTGCGGATGCGGCCTTCGAGTTCCCAGCAAAGTGGTGCCAGAATCCTCTCAGCAGGCAGGACAGGCTCGGGGTCCACCTGGGGTGACTGTTGTTTTTTGACCCCAGGCGATAAGACAGATGGAAGTTGAACTGTTCAAAGAACATGGCCCACGGAGCTTGTCTAGGATTTAATTGTTTTGCTCGGATGGTGATGGTGATGAGGTTCTGGTGATCGGTCCAGACCAGGAAAGGTTCACTGCCGCCCTGGAGCCAGTGATGCCATTCTTCCAGAGCCCACTTGATGCCCAGCAGTTCATGATCCCCTACACCGTAATGCTGCTGAGTGGGAGTGAATTTTCTGGAGAAGAAGCAGCAGGGATGGAGTTTTTGGTCTGGACCTCATTGGGACAGAACGGCGCCAGCGAACACATTTGACACTTCCACTTCCACAACGAATGACTTCGCTGGGTCGGGATGGAGAAGAACCGGAGCGGTTGTGAACATTTTGCAAAAGAGGATGATTTTGGCGTCAGGGGTGATCTGGAACGGATGATTGGTAGGCTTTGTGAGAGCAGTTAATGGTGCTGCGACCTAACTGAAGCCCCAGATGAATCGTCGGTAGAAGTTGGCAAAACCAAGAAACCTTTGCAGCTGCTTGAGGCTCATGGGTAGGTGCCACGACGCCACTGCTTCCAATGTCTTGGGGTCCATGGCCACGCCCTGGGGCGAGATGACAAAGCCCAGGAACATGGTGGAGCGCTGGTGGAAAGCACATTTCTCCAACTTACAGAACAGTCGATGGGTGAGCAACCTTTTAAGTACCGCTTTCACATGACGAACATGATCTTCCTCTGCACCTGGCAGGAGGTCTAGAAACCTCGCCAGGTCACAATAGGAAGGTGGAACAGCATTGAGGTCGACTACTTCGGGGACTTCGGACTCCCGGGAGCTAGCCCTAGCCTGGGGTTGAAGACAGGTGGCTTGGCAGAAGAACCCCTGTTGAAGGATGTGATGAGTACTCCAGGAGATGTGGGGGTCATGTTTCCCCAGCCGAGGATAACCGAGAAGTAGGGGTGAAGTAGTGAGGGTGGTGATGAGGAAGGTGATGGATACATGAGGAGGGGCAATGCCTCGAAAGATACCCTCAGCTGGGTTATAAATAAATGGTCAACAAAGTTCCCTGCTGCCCCAGAGTCAAGCAGTGGCTGCCCTCACCCATAGCGTGAGGGCTGCACCTCGAAGACGAGATCCAGAGTTGTTAGAAAAGTCTCGCACTTCCCGTCAACACCATTCCATTTTTCAGGGAGAGAAACGGCTGGTTCTGGAGGGAGAAGGGAAGGGAGGGGGCAAGCGGAGTGAGGAGGAACTGGCGGCACATGGTGAGCCCGGCACTCAGCTTGCTGCTCCCTGAGAGCTTTGCGGAGGCTACAAACCTCCTGCCGAAGCTTCTCGATCATCACAGCCTGGCTTTGTACCACGTCACACAGCGCCACAAACTCCGCTGGGTTAACACCAGTGGGCTCAGTCATTCTGTTAAGGTGACACCAGGACAGAACAACAGAAACGACATTGGAAGTTAACCTGTGTCGCGAGATGGATAACCCAAACGCGGACCTTTTGTTCTAAGAACGCTTCTCGCAGAGAGTCGAAAAACCCACTGGTAACCCATGTTCTAAACAACGCACAGATCACAACAAAGACAGGTAAGAAAACCCACAGCGTACTCACGGTACCGGAGAATTCTGGCTGGAGATGAAAGGATGGTGTAGAGCGGTTGAATCAATGAATGAAATCAATGAAACCAAGAGCGTTGATCAGTTCCTCTTCCTTGTTGTGATCACCTGACCTGTGCGCGTAACAATGTTAGCTCTGTTCTGCCTGCTGAAAGCTTCCTTCCTCCCTCTCTCTCTGTCTCTCTCTCTCAGATTAGTGTGACTGCATTAGTAATCACCCTATTGTTCTTTTTAAGTTTTATTATTATGTTTTTTTTCCACCTGGTTTTTGAAACAGCTTCTCCTCCGAGGCTATATGAGTTATTGGAAAAATTCTGACACAAGCCTTAGACCCCGCCCTGTTGTGCTTATATACAGTTTATAGATCGGATGATCAGGGGACAGTTATTGATCGTTTAAAATTTAAGCCTCTGTATGGGGAGAGAGAACTGTGGGATGAGTCGCTTTAATAGTCTATATGGGAGAGATAGCCTCAAAGCAAGCATTGTGACGTCACGGATATGACGGCCGCAAAGCGACAAACGCGGAGCAACAAATCAGTCCTGTGGAGCTAAAGACACAGCAGACTCATTAACAGTCTTTATCGCACTAAAGCTTAGGTAATTTTTGAAAAAAAGACATGTGTCACTTCTAATCAGCCCATAATCAGCCCATCAATGCTTGTTTTAGCACTTCTAGTTAGCTAGCAAGCTGCTAGCCAGCTCAGTTAGCTGATTTGAGGCTGTTCATGGTATCTGTTCTGGGTAAAAAAATGTTTCTGAAGGACAGTAAAGTGTGGTAGGGTGACAGATTAATTTCCCAGCAAGTTTTTAGCTTAACTGAGATTTTTCTCTGATTCTCTGAGCTGTTCTGAGAAATCTGTGCATTCTGTGGGTGAAAATGTGTTTATTTTGACCTTTAGGAGACTAAAATGCATTTGTTTGAGAATGAGAGCCAGTTTTGCTGGACAGCACCTTTTTCTTTGCGCCGTCTGTCATGGCCACGCGCAAGCTGCAGATAGAGCAGAGAAAACAGTGTCCAAAAATTGCTCATTTAATTGGTCACTGGAAAAAAAAATGTGGAGAGACATAGCGAGAGAATTGTTCAGCGATTTGATGTGTCAGTAGAGTTTGTAGGTTCAAATCTGGCTAAAGGACAAAAGTTTGGGTACTCTGCTCTTTGTTCAAACCTATAGGCACCCCTCTCATTGTGAAGAAGTATTGGTAACCCTGTCTTTTTCACCAGTGTTTTTACAATAACCCTCACCCGCGAAACCACAGCAACCACCTAGCAACACCTTAGCAACCACTTACATCATCATAGCAACCACCTAGCAACAGCATAGCAACCACCTAGTAACAACCACAGCTTCCATAGGAATCACACTTTCGCACGGAAATGCAATCTGGTTTGATTTACAATTCTTAAGAAAATTATTCCATAGTGAAAACTATAATATACTAAAAATACTACTCAAATCAAAATGGGATTTCATGATGCACTGGACTGTTTCCTTATATAATAACCATATTATGGTGAAAGATACCCCAAGTGAAAAATACCAGGTGAAAGATACCCCAAATAGCAGTTTATATATATATGTGTGTGTGTGTGTAGGTACCTGGATGTCAACAAGAGCTCCTCTATCGGTCTGCATGCTGTCACAAGCTTAAAGAACAGATACTGCCTTATCTTACATCAATCACTTTGATGTAGGGATGACAAGGTGTGTGTCAAACACACATACACATGCATTAAAGCTCAATTAATGTGAAATTGTGTCACTGAGACCTTTACCAACACCAGATTTAAGCAGGCCAAAAATTCGGATTAACTGATAATATTGGTTAGTATAATTTTATATGGTTGAACAATAAACAGACTCCAGAACTCTAGTTAAACAGTACAGTTGCACTCAAAATTATTCAGCCCCCACTGCAAATTAGGGGCATTGGTCAAATTTGCAAACTTTTAGCTGTTTGCAATAAACAAGTCAAACAAGAACAATTTAAATAGCACAACACAGTGATTTTTCCACATTAAACACAAAATGTCACTTTTAATGACTTCTGCAGTCTCAAAATTATTCAACCCCTTAATGACAAGCATCTTTAGTACTTAGTAGAGCACCCATTTGCTGTTATGACCTGCTGCAAATGTGATACATCGCCTGACACCAGCTTCTGGCAGTGTTCCTGAGGAATCTTAGTTCCAGCATGGCCTCCAGCTCACTAATGTTCTTGGGTTTGCATGCTGCAACCGCCTTCTTCAAATCCCACCAGAGATTTTCTATGGGGTTCAAGTCAGGCAACTGTGACGGCCACTCTAGAATCTTCCAGGATTTTTTTTTCTGAAACCAAGCCTTGGTGGACTTTGAGGTATGCTTGGGATCATCGTCCTGCTGGAACGCTTCACTTTGGCAGGGTGTTCTGTTCAGCTTCTTCCTCCTCCAGACGTACCGCTGATCCATAGGCCCAAAAAGTTCCAGTTTTGTTGCATCACTCCATAGAATAGAATCCCAAAACTTCTGTGGCTTATTTATATGGTTTTGAGCATATTTGAGCCGACTTTTCTTGTGCTTTTGGGTCAGTAGTGATGTTTGTCTTGGAGTTTGGGCGTGGAGACCTTCAGCATTTAGTATGCACCTTGTTGTGGAAACTGAAACCTTAGTGCCTGCTGCCACCATGTCTTGCCGCAGGTCTTTTGCAGTCACGCGAGGGTTTTTGGCCACCTGCCTCCTTAAAGGCAATGATCTCTTCTCTACACGTTTTGGACAAGTCTCTCGATTTACCCATGTTTCTAACATGCAATCAAATGTCACTGTGAACACACCCCTAGCGAGTCCAGGTATTTGATATATTCTAGCTCACGCACACCTGATGCAACTAATTAGCACCTAATTTACAAACGTGTGCTCTTATGAGATATTCTATTTAGGGGGCATCATGTCAGGTGTGGTAGAAGGACACACGCAGGAATCAGCTTAATGCTTAAAGGAGTTTTTTAATGAAAAACACAAAACATATGGCTCAAAGAGCACAAACTCAAATCTTCACAGGAAACTCAAATGTAGTACTCGTGGAATCTCCACACAAACACACTGAAAACCAGCTCAAGGAAGGTAGAAGACTCGACTGTAATGTCGAGTTACTTTGCTTGGCGTGGCTCAACTTCAGCAAGCGCCACTTCCATAAAAGTCCACTATGTTTAGCCGCTAGTGGGGACGGCTTCGCTCCTCACGCCTGTAGAGATAGATGGGGGAAAAACACAGAGCATAAAGTCACAGTTCTCACACATGCAAAAGAGACTCGAGCTTCACAAAGTGTCGCTGAGTAATGGAAGTCCTCCAACTGCCACTTGGAGAATAATCCACAGGTAAACGCGCACAAAAAATCCACAAACCTGAGTAGTTCTTCACAAGACTGGAGATGAAGATAATGGTGACCACACAAAGACTCGCTGGAGAGAGCTGGCTTTAAACCCCAAACTAAAACCCCGACAACCAATCACACCACGCAGACCATCACCTACCAAATGAGACATACTTAACTTAACACAAGACAGGTGGACCTGTCCTCAGGCACCTAGCAACACAGCTAATGAGCTAAACGTCAGCAGCTGTGCTAACTAGGCACCCGAGGATCAAACACACAACACATGACGTCATCACAGCGTGCCAGACTGATGCACTAAAACTCAGGAGACGGGCTGCATTGGAGGCGTGGCCGAGGTGGCACAGACGTGACAGGGGGTTGAATTATTTAGGGAGTAGTCATTAAAAGTGACATTTCATGTTGAATGTGGAAAAACCACTTGTGTTGAGCTATTTAAATTGTTCTTGTTCGACGTGTTTATTGCAAATAGTTGAAAGGTTGTGAATTTACCAATACACCTAATTTGCAATTGGGGTTGAATAACTTTGAGTGCAATTGTTCTAGACTGGTGTAATTGCTAAATATAATCATGTAAGCTCTTAACTCCAATACATAGCAAAAACTTACATAATACAAATACAGAACAAGCCCCCTCTAAATAACTTATTGCCTAATCTTTAAGCTTAACCTCAAAAGTAAATAATATAATGCTGTCAAACCAAATTAAAGGCAAATATAAAATACATTGTCTACTTTATTAAAGCACCTCACAAATAATTTGTATTCATATATTAAAAATCTGTCTGTTTATATGGTGGATAACAAAATATTTCCATGCCATTATCGGTGCCAAGGAATATGTGGAACCTTACTATCAGTCAAACAATGTATCCGTCAGGTCCTTATACGCACAAAAAAACATAGACCCGATTCTTAAGCAGTTAGACACTTAGGCAGTCACGCGGGATTGTGAGTCACAAGGGAAGAGGAGTATTTGGTGTTTGGTACTGGAAGTAGTGTCGTCCAGCACCCTGGCCAGTCCTTTTTCTCCTGTGCACCTCTTAATGCGGTGCAAACAGGTCATTCCCAAAAGAAAGTCAGCGTGGCTCTTTGTATACTACCCCCCACCCTCTCTCTTTCTCTGTCTCTCACTCTCTCTCACACACACACACACACTCTCTCCCTCTCTCAGTGTCTTTATGGCCCTCACTTGGGAAACAGAAATGGACTCTGAAACCTGTGGTGGTAGTAGCCTAGTGGGTAAAACACTTGCCTGTGAACCCGATGGCCACAAAGTCGCAGGTTCACTTTCTATCATTGTGTCCTTGAGCAAGACACTTAACCCTCAGTTGCTCCAGGGGGACTGTCCCTGTAACTAATGATTGCAAGTCACTCTGGGATAAGAGCGTCAGCCAAATGCCCCTTTACCTCCAGACCCTCCAACCCTGAAAATGTTGCAGCAACTCTGCTCTACATGCACTCTGTCTCTTTCACTTGATTATTTGATTTAAATACAATTATTATGTAAACACTTTAGTATATCATGAAATGTCAGTTTGATTTGTCTGGATTATTTGGGTATTTTTGAGAGTTTTATTAAAAATAAACAAACAATTAGAGGAACGATTTACCAAGTGTAAGGGTTCCAGGTGCTATGCACCCTCCATGCCAGTAGAGATCTCTCAACTTCAAGGACTAATCATTATCAAGGACTTCCCGTGTCAGCACTATTTAAGGACTTTGTCAAACTCATGTACTTTGTGAAGTATTGCCAACTCTATTGTGTATCAGGCCTGCTTTTGTCTAGTGATCTGATTCTTGTTACCATTCCTGTGTTTTGTATCCTGGTCTACAATCCTGTGCCTGTTCTATGATATCCTCCATTGCCATTGTTTTGAACCACAGACTGTTTTCTGGATTACAACTCTGCCTGCATCTGTTAACTCTGCTTTGCCTGTGCCTGAATGATGCTATGTTTTACTCTGCCTTACCCCTTTGTATAACAAATGCTTCTGCAATTGATTCTGCTACTTGGCGTTTGTTACAGAGTACCTTGCCAGTTATGGAATGAGCAGAAGCCGCCAGCTTGTGAACTGCCCTGGCAACACAAAGAGCTTTGCTGGGAGCCCACAACATCCTACTGAAACAAGCTCACGAAACTGTCCAGTAACTACAAGTATGGAGACCACAGCCATTCAACACCAAGTCTCCTGATCCCTCCAATGCCAGCTCAGGTTGAAGTCAAGGTGGTATTCATTATCTCTCTTCTCACAGAAAAAGCTTTATCACGGGTCACAGTGCTTTGGAATCAACACAACCCAAATCACAAAATCATTTATGTTTTTACTGTGGAGGAGCAGATCACATTTTACGGGAATGCACTGTAAGACCCACTAAAAACAGTAAAGTGAGTATCAGTCCTCCACTACCCATCAGTAAACAACAATTTGTGATTCAAATCATGATTTCCTGGAATCATCAATCATTTTCTGTCTCTGCTGTCATAGACTCAGGTTCGGCAGGCAACTTTATAGACTTCGTTCTTGTCGCGCAAATCGGTATTCTGCTGTAACGTTATTTGCCAGAACTAAATATATGTTCGCTCAATGTAGAGCCCATTGGTAATGTAAAGGTGGGTCACATGGCACAACAACTGAAACTACAGGTCTCCAGCATCCAGAATCTATTGAATTACTAGTTACTACCTGCTTTGCAAACCCCTTAGTGCTCGGACAACCAAGGTTGGCAGTCCACAACCCAAATAATTGGACTGGGTGAAAGGTGAAGTAGCACCTTGGAATAAGGAATGTTTTGAATGCTGGATAGCCGTTCCTCGTTGGGTCACTTCCTTAGAAAGCCCGCTATTAAAAGTGAAACACGCATTCCTGCTGAATACCATGACCTCAGAGAAGTTTTTCCAAGAAAATAAGTCAAAAACTACCCCCACATTATGACGGTGACTATGCAATTGACCTTGTAGCAGGTGCTAAACTCCCTAATGGTCATATCTATCCCCTTTCATTACCTAAACAGCAAGCCCTCAACAGTTATATTGAGGAGGCTCTCGAGCTTGGTATCATCCACCCTTCTACTTCTCCCACTGCATCCAGTTTTTCTTCATTAAGAAATAGGGTTAAGACCATTTATTGACTACAATGCTCCTAATGCTGATACTTTTAAGAATAGTTATCCACTGTCTTTGATCTGTTCCACCAACTCCACTGAAGCACCATTTTCACTATGCTAGACCTCAGAAGTGCATATAATTTAATTAGAATGTGGGGATGAATGAATTTGTGACTACAAGGGGGCACTACGAATATTTAGTCATACCTTTCTAAACTTACTACAGTGCCCTCCGTCTTCCAATTTTTCGTTAATGATGTTCTCAGGGAATTTCTAAGGCTGTACGTTGTGGTATACATAACAATATTTTGATCTATTCTTACAATCCAGAAATTCACACTGCCCATGTAAGAAATGTACTACTGCACCTCTTGTACAATGAACTGTAGGTAAAGGCAGAAAAATGTGAATTTAGTAAGAAGGTCAACTTTCTGGGATACATTATCTCCAAGGCAGGTGTTTTATCAGAAATTTCAGTATGGTAGCATCATCTGGACCTACATTAATAAAAGAACCACCCAAGAAACTAAAGTGGACTACGGAAACCTACCCAAGCTTTTGAAGAATTGAAAAGACGATTCACATCAGCACCCACATTGAGACATTTTCACCTGGAAGACTCGTTTATCATCATAATTGATGCATGCATCAAGGGGTGCTGTACTGTCCCAAAGAAATACCCAAATCGATAAGGTACACTCATATGCATTCCTGTCAAAGAAATTTTCACCAGCAGAAAGAAATTGCCATGTCAGCAATCAAGAACTACTTGCTATGAAAGTGGCATTAGAAGAATAGAAACATTGGCTTGAGGGGGCAGCTCATCCACTTCTCATGCCCACAGATGACAAAAATCTTGAGTCCCTCAAAACAGTGAAAAGACTGAATCCTGAGCAGACATGATGGTCCTAGTTTTTTGGTTGTTTCAGGTTCGCCTTATCTTACAGGCTAGGATCTAAGAATGGAAAAGCAGACACAAACCCATGAACAAGATATCACTTTCTGTCTACCTCAGCATACAATTACCAACTCATTATCTGGCATCACACTTCCTTAGCTGCGGGGCACCTAGGAATCTGTTACACCACAGACCTCATCTCGAGACAGGTATACCTAGTCCTCTCGGTTATCTCTTATACATCTTTTCCTATATACAGTATATATGAAGAAAAAAAAAAACCTTGGGCACTTACCCTCTTAAGTGTTTCTCCTTACTTGTGTATTAACCTCTGACTTTTTTTCTTTTTGACAGGGTTTGTTAAGGTGTGTAACTTAGCTAGCAGTAACTTGGTTAAAAGCAGATGTT
>JBBPCZ010019689.1:0-10958 GCA_037974445.1 Brycinus macrolepidotus
ATCAGTACCTCATAAAGCAGAATGAGGTGCTTGTGTAGGAATTTAACAAACACTGGCATGGAATGGTTGTCATACTCATAGAGATGCTGATTTAAAAATAAATTGCTGTTGTCTCTTATTTTTTCCAGAGCTGTATGTATGTTACACTTTGAATTACGTCAAATGGACAAATCTGCCACTGTTAACCTAATTACTTGGACAAGCAGTCCTTGGCAATAGTTGTGAAGAAAACGTAAGACTTGTTCTATCAACTACATTTGGTGTAAAGAGAAAATTGTATACAGGACAAGGAAAGGGACAATGACACAAAGTTTAACATAGTTTATATTTCTACAATTGTTAACACTTCCACCCCAAAAAGATGATTCTTTGAACAGATTGTGCTCTGTGAGAAAGAGAACTTTAAATGTGTCTTTTCAGACAATGCCTGTGTTTCCCGTGGCTCAGCAAACATACATACATACTCAGCCCAGTACAGCATGTCCCACTTTGGGTAAGTAAAAGTAGAGGTCTTTTTTTAATATCAATTGAAAATTCCAACTACCATTAACATTGTCAATATTTCAAAACTTGATGGCAAATAGACCAACAGAAATGATTAATGCATTGTTATATGACTCTCTAAGGTTCTTAAGATAACTCTTTATTAGTCCCACAAGTGGGAAATTTCTTGTTACATTAGCTCACACTGGAAGTTAAGAAAGTTTTGCCTTCTCCCGTAAATGTTGAGACGGTTTGTTTGTTGATGACAATATACAGCCATGATAAAAAATGAGACCACTTTTCCCTTTTTTTCTGTTCACTGTTTGTACAATTTCCGGCAATGTGTGTGTGTGTGTGTAAAATGCACAGGTTGCTATTCTTTTATGAACTATTGCAGTGTGAGGTGTGTAAAAAATAAGAAATGCCTCCATATGTGTTGTAAGTCCAGTAGTGTTTGTACAGCAGCTGTTCTATGTGCTGTATTCCAGCAGCTTCACTCCTGATTCAGTTTCTGATGAGATGAAACAGAGTCACACATGCACACACTGTGCTCCTAACATCACTATTTTAATTGTTGCAATTGTAAAATAATGTAAGAGTGTTGTTTAACATTTCCAAGGTATAATAAATTATTTATATGTATTATTTTTTCATTTTCTCCAAACATTTTTTGGTTTGGAATTTTGAATCAAGTGTGGTCAGTAGTGTATAAACTGCACAATTGTATTTATTGCTGTTCAAAATTGCTCAGTCATATTTATTGCTGTTTTGCATTTTTTGCACATGTAAACTCTGTTCTGGATCTTTGCACATCTCTGCTGCTAGAATACAGTACCGGTCAAAATACTGTATTTATCCTCACAGTTGCACAGAACGTTGTCTTGTCTTGTCTCGCTAGTTGTATTGTTGCTCTTTGTCCTGTTTGCACTTGTGTTCTGTTCTGCTCTTGTGTTGCACCACGGTCCTGGAGGAACGTTGTTTTGTTTTTACTATGTACTGTGTGTATATGGTAGAAATGACAATAAAACCTACTTGAACTAAAACAATAAAGCAATAAACAGAAACGATGCGGTCTCTTTTTTTTTTCATGGCTGTTTATTGTAATACTTGCTATGTCATTTGTCATTTCAAACTGAATTGCCTTAAACTCTTGCTTTTTTACAGACGCTACTGGAGACCTCACTCCTTTCAGCACAAACAAGCTGCCCACCCCTTACAGACGAAGAGAAAAAACTGTACATCTTTCGGAAACCTCCTCATAATACCAACACAGCTTCAGCCTATCCTCAACTTAGAAGCAACATCAGAGAAATGAGAACCAGCAGCAATGTCACTGTATGCATAGATTAAAAAAAGTATTATAACATGAAACATCAGCTTCAGAGCAACTGTATGTTAAGGCAGTGTTTCCCAGAACAGGCCTTGGAACGGGCCACCAAAAGGTTCCACGTTTTTGCTCTGACCGAGCATGCTGTGGTCTAGGATTCAGCAAAAATGTGGAACTGTCAGGTGGTCTCTAAAGACAGAGTTGAGAAACAGTATTAAAGCGCACTTTGGTGCCATCATTAAAAAACTAAAGGAAATGAACCATCTCAGAAATATTAACTGTCACACTGGTCAATCAGTAATACAGTAGTACCATAACATACAGAGAGATTGGCTCAGTATTAAACACTTTAATAAACGCATTAAAGCTTATTGAACATTTCTACTCAAAAAAAAAAAAAAAAAAAAAAAAAAACCCTCAATGTTGCCTCTATCTGCCACATATCTGTTATAACGTGAACTAACGAACAATAATTTAGACGTTTGCCTTTACTTAGAAAAGTAAAACCAGTTAATCAAATCTCTCTTATAATAGTACCCACTCAGTGTGATGCTATCTAGCATGGGTGTCTCTTAGCTGACGTGGCAGAATTCTCCAATTCTCAGTATCACACAAGTTGAAACAACTTTTCTACTTAACAGTACTGAAGAGTAGTGACTATGACAGACTTAGCACAATGTTCAACCAAAGCTGTTCTTATGAAATTGTATCCAACTTTCCTACATGGGTGCAGCACTGTAGAAAAACAACCATTTTATAGTATTTATGGTGATTAGGCAGAAGTTATGAAACCTTTTAAACCACCACACATTCCTCCCTCTGGAAAACCAGTCCAGAAAAAACCCCACTGATTTTACAGCTTAATTTGCAAATACCTTTAACTACAAAAATTCCTGAAGTGGTCAAATATTTACTGCAGCTATAATATGTTTTAAGTCAACTGGTATTCTTTTCTAAGTACAGGGAAAAATCAAAATGATTGTTTGTGGTAATGGACTGTGCAGAAGACCAGGTGGAAAAATGCTGGACTGAAAATCAATGTGAAAGTGGATTAGACTGAGGTGTGGTATGATGGATGGATAGATGGGTGTAGTGAGAGAAGGTCTTCTAAGATTGCTGATATTACCAGCCAATAAGAGCTGAGGACTGGATCCTTACATCCAGTCAGAATCCTGAAAAGAGTCACATCTTAGCCAGCTTAATATGTTCTGTCGAGAGGATGCGAGCAGGTGTAAGCCCGCTTTTCCAGGACCGCCTGGGCAATCTTCTTAATGTTGGCATCGTTGTTCTCTGGGGAATCTGAAACGAATGCATGTTAATTACTGTTAATCACTGACCACACAATGCACTGATTCAATTAAAACCCTTTAGGAAACAATACAGTTCATCATTCTAATTCAAATACAAAGTCTAAGTTCAATAGGATTATTTTGTACAATTCAGTGCTGTTAACCAAAAAAAAAAAAAAAAAAAACCTGGGTATTTACAAAGGAGTTTAAATATAGATAATAAAACAATACAACTTACTTTTTTAATATTTACAAGATAAGTAAGATATGTTGCAAGAGACAAGAGTGTTGCAAGATATATAGGATATTCAAATATAGTATTATTAGAGAGTTTAATGTTTTATAAAACATTGCGAATGGAGTTGAATCAAAACATTCATTTTGCAGAACAGAGAGTCTGTACGCCACTATAAAGGGTCCGCGCAGCCACAGTGATTAGGCATAAGCTAATTGGAACAGTATGATGAGAGCATGCAAGTGTCGCTGAGTCTCTTATTGTGGTAGAGTCAAGTGAGAAATCTTACTCCATATGCTGGTGCTTTTGTCTCACAAGCACAATAAAACACCAAGACTGGTGCCAATTACTGTTTTGGTGTTTTACTTACCCCTTTGCAGCTGAGTCATCCAGTAGTTGTTTTTGAAGAAAGCATCCTTGCAGAAATTATTTGCAAGCAGCACCTAAACCAGTAAAGGACAGGTTTCCCATGAGCTTAATTAAAGCCATTCATATGAATGCACATAAAATGAGAGCTCACACATTTTCCTCAAGAAACTGTTAATGAAGAGCAAACCTTAAGGCTGAAGGCTGAAGAGATGATGGGACTCAGAAAACGAAATGAAAATGAAATGAATATGATGAAATGCAAAAGTTTGAACATCCCTGGGTAAATGATTATTTTCTTGAGTGAAAATAAGTACACATTCAAATATGATGAGTTCTGCAACTTTCAGTGCCCAATTTCTATTTGTTGGTTAAAAAATATTGAAAAACCATACCTGCCAAAATCAACAAATGTGCACAGGCCACATTTTGTGTTTCTTTCTCCCCCCATTTTTTCCAGTTCCAAGACATAGTGTTTACTGTGAGGTATATTAAGGCAACAAGTCATTTTAGGCTACGAGATTTCACCTTGGTTAAAGGCAGTTGAGTACCATGCGAATTGTAAAGTGGAGTAAAATCACTAACATGCAGCTTTCAACAGTTTTTTGTTTGCATAAAACAGTAACATACAATTACATCCAAGAAAAAATTTATGATCAATGATCATTACGGCTCTGCTTGTGTGGTGTACTCGTGCTGTCTTCAACTCGGAAGTTTAGCTTGTCTGAAGTAGATTTCTATCTAAGGGTCTATCTTGATCTGGAGTTAGCTACCTTGTTACTGAGTTAGCTTAGCCTTTTGTTTGAACTGCTTTCACCTGGACTGAGTTGACTGGGTGTAAACTGCTGAGGGGTCCGGCAGGTACTATAATTCGCCACACACTCGGTCTACCATTTGCCCTACCATTCGCCCTGTAGCTATTCTCAAACACCACTCCACTACAGCGAACCCTTCACTGGCTTCCTGTGGCTGCTCGCATTAGATTTAAAACTCTAACACTCGCCTACGAGCCAAAAATGGTCCAACTCTGCATTACCAATCAGCACTCATCAGACTACAGGTCACAGGTCACAGCTCGCCCTCTTAGAGCAACAAGCAAAGCCTGACTGGACCCCCTCTTCTCAAGGGTAGAAGACATGAATCAAGACTTTTCTCAGCTTTGGCACTGAAGTGGTGCAATGAACTTCACCTGACTGTCAGAACTGCTGAGACCCTCGCCGTCTTCAAACGGTGAATGAAGACCCACCTCTTGACTGAGCACTACAACTACATGCGTCATAATCTTAAATAACACAAACCTCACAAAAAAAAAAAAAAAAAAAAGAACATGATCATCTGATACCTGTCCAAACTCGACATACTTCCTGTAGCCCCACTAGCTCAGTATGGGGGCATTACTATTCTCTTTGTGAAGAAACATCTTACTGTTTCCCCCTGCAGTGACATTTACAGAAATAGCTCTTCATCCCCATGTACAACTCAAATGTATCTTACTCTCTATTCCCTTTCCTTCCTTTGTGTGCATAACATCCATCCCTTGCTTCCTTCCTCTGTTCATTAATCTTTCCATCTGTTTAGCAGAAAGCAACTTGGTTTCTCCCCCCACCCAAATAAGTTTTTCTAAGCGAAAGCCTTCTAGGTGAGGGCCAGATGAGGCTTCTTGGTTTTGTCTCGCCTGTTATTAGCTAGTTTGGATAACCTTATGACCTCTGTAAAAACAGATCTTAAAAGCATGGCTGGAATGCTTTGGGGTAAAGCTTGTATTAGGTTTAAATGCTTTGAGGTATAGCTTTGTTTAGATGTATTGGGGCTGAACTTTTTGGGTTAAAGCTTAGTTTAGATGTACTGAGCTGAAATGTTTTGGAGTAGATCTTGGTTAAGATGTACTGGGGCTAAACTTATTCGGGTTAAAGCTTAGTTTAGATGTACTGGGGCTGGATTTCGTTAGGATAAAGCTTAGTTTAGGGGTACTGGGTTGAAATGCTTTGGGGTACAGCTTTGTTTAGATGTACTGGGGCTGATCATCTTTGGATTAAAAGCTTGGTTTAAATGTATTTGGTTGAAATGGTTTGAGATTAAACCTGGTTTAGATCTGTTTGGGTCAAAATGTTTTGTGGTACAGCTTAGTTCATATGTATTGGGACTGAAATGTTTTGAGTTGAAGCTTGATTTAGATTTTTTTGGGTTGAAATGCTTTAGGGGTAAAGCTTCAAGATTCAAGATGTTTGTCACATACAGAGTTATGTAAGTACAACATGCAGTGAGACAAAACCCTGAATCGCTCCTGAGAAAGTGTAATAACTAGAAAATAGAATGCAGAATACAATTATAGAATAAATAGGCAAATACACACAAGTGTAAACAATGTAAATATATCGATATTTGCAAACTATGGTAACCATGCAAACTGAATATTTACAGAGGAGAATAAATAAATGAATGTGCAATTAATAAATGTGCAATTTGGCATTGTGCAAACTGTGAATGGCCATGTGCTTTATAGTAAAGAAAAGGTGCAAAAAGGTGCAGAAGGCATAGGTATAGGGAGTCCTGAATTGCTATAGGGAGTCCTGGTTGAGGAGCCTTATGGCCCGAGGATAAAATTTTGTGAATCTTTCTGTAAGGCTGCAGAACTGTTTGCCTGAGCTTAGCAGGCAGAATAAATAGTTGCTGGGATGGGAAGTGTCCTTAATGATCTGGATTGCTCTGGTCTTACAACATCTGAAGTAGGGCTTTGTGGTCTTGCACAGAGCAGTCCCTAAACCATGAAGTGATGCTCATGGTCAAGATGCTCTCGACGGCAGCTGTATAGAAGGTTTTAGGATCGCAGGGGAGACCCTAAACCTCCTAAGCTGTCTCAAATGGTAAAGACGCTGCCTTGCCTTAGTGACCAGTGTGTTTGTGTGTTGTGACCAGGTATGGTCCTCAGAGACCTGAACAACAAGGTACTTAAAGGTGCTTGGTTTAGATGTATTGGGTTGAACGCCTTTGGGGGTAAAGATTGGTATAGATGTAGTGAAGTGACCATTTGTCATGCGTGAACACACCACAGCACACAGTGTAAACAGCAAGAAATTCTTTCTCTGCATTTAACCCATTCACCAAGTGAAGCATCGGGCAGCCAGGAACACCGCGCAGTGTGTGGGACTGTACCTTGCTCAAGGGTACCTCAGAGGTGCCACTAGCACTCCTGGGATTCGAACCCATGACCTTCTGATCACAGGGCCAACTCCCTAACCACTAGGCCACCAGCTGCCCCATGTACTGAGATGTATTGGGATGAAATGCTTTAGGGATAAAGCTTGGTTTGGAAGTATTGGTTTGAAATGCTTTGGGTGAATCCTGGTTTAGATACTGGGGTTAAAAAGTGGTGCAGTGGTATAAATTATGCTTGTAATGCTGGAGCAGGCTGCTTACCTCATGATCATGGTTGCGAAGGCCGATGCTGATGGAACGGCTGGCACGGGAAAGGACGGCTGTCATGGCATACAGGTTGATGAGAGTGTCAGCAACCCTCTTTAACACGAGCTGTTCGTCCACGATAGTCTGAAACAAAAAGCAGCATGTGGAAAAAACATTTAACATGGAAAAAAAAAACCCTACAAGTGCTTTTCATCACCGTCGTAACAACCCGTCTTACCTCTTAAATGGTAAGTTTATATGAGAAAGAGCAACATTTATTAAAACTTTGTTTTACTGCATGATAATTGAACAATATTTTCAGTAATCTGCCATTTCTTTTGATCAAAACTGTTTTCTTCCTGACTATGTCAAATAAAACAGGTCAAGAACAGCGTTGTATTTATAAAACATGCATATTTTCTGTGACTTTGAACTTGCCATATTCCATGCAAAGTGCAAATGTGTGTCCTGCGGAAAGATGATTTATTTCATTTTAAATGTTTCCTTCGCATGAAAATGAAGATGAAATATGGCAAAATTACAGAGAAGAAAAAAAAAACAATGCTTGGAAATCTCAAGACTTTCCAGGACTTATTACAAGTCCTGATTACAACAGCATGGGCCTCATCTTTTTTTGTTTGTTAGAGAGAGAGAGAGAGAGAGAGAGGGAGAGAGAGAGAGAGAGAGAGAGAGGGAGAGGGAGAGAGAAAAAGAGAGAGCATGGGGCAACAGCTGTCCAACACATGAGGCCGTGCATTACCTCAGTCTAACAGGAAAGAAGGGACTTGCTCAGTCCCTCCAGCGCTCTACAAGCCCACGCTAATTACCCTGCACCTCTCTACAGCAACCAGCAACACACTCCGGGACGTTAAACACACAGCACGGTTTTTCCGGAGCTATTCCAAAAATGCGTAGAGGAAATGATCAAATGAGGAATTAAATCCTAGCAAGGAGAGTAAAAGCAGTTTGTTTTGGCCAGACGTTTTCTGCAGCACAATATAAACTTATTTTGTTTCAGTCTCTTGTATATTTTATAGCTCCTCTTAATAAAGCTATGATGTTTGTACAGCTCTGAAAAGGGTCACATCGGTAATGCACGTTTCTATGCAAGGTCAACAAATCTAGCCCAAAATAGCCAATACTCACATGAAGTGATGTGAAGTTAGCTGTGTATTTTTCCTGTGAGGCTGCAGAGCCCTCAGGCAGCTTGAGCACGATAGTATTTAGATACTCATCTTCAGTAATAGTCTTCAATTTCAAATAGCTAATTTTAAAGCTTAGTAGTTTTTAAAGAAAAAAAAAATATAGCGGTATCGGATGATATCTGTCGTCAATCCGGTCTGTCTTGTGTCTTCTCCATCCATCCATCTCACCATCTATCCATCAATCTCTCCATCATATATCATCCATTCATATCTCGATTAATCTGCATCTCTAAATTCATCCACCATTCCATCCATGCATCTCTCTATTCATCCATCCATGCATCTCTATTTATTGTTGAATACCTCCAGCCATCTCTCTATTCATCTTTCTCCATTTATTCATGCATTTCTCCAGCCATCCACCTCTCTAATTATCCATACTCTCCATCTCACCATCTATCCAACATCTCTCCTCATTTATCATTTCATCCATCCAGCCATGCACACACTTCTCCATCCATCCAGCCATCCACACACTTCTCCATCCATCAATCTCTCCATCATATATCCATCGATTCATTTTTCAAGTGATCTGCATCTCTACATTCATCCGTCAGTCCATCCATGCATCTCTCTATTCACCCATCCGTCCATCTCTGTTTATCATTGCCCCCCTCCAGCCATCTCTCTATTCATCCATGCATCTCTCTATCTTTCTCCGTTTATTCATGCACGCAGCCACCCACCTCTCTAATTATCCATACTCTCCATCTCACCATCTATGCACCATCTCTCCTCATTTATCATTCTATCCATCCAGCCACCCACACACTTCTCCATCCATCCATCTGTCCATCCATCTACCAGTCCGTGTGTATGAGTTGCATGGCAGAGTAACTATACATGGCAGATTAGTATTTATTAAAATTCCAAAAGCTTTTAGGAAGAGTTTACCTTTCCATATCTGTACAGCAGGCTTTCCACAGTGGAGCCAAAGAGATGCACATTCTGCTCCAACATTTTGGCACTTTCCTGTGACAGACAAAGTGACATCATTTCCTCTAGTGCGAGTTGGACAATGTTACCAGACCACACAGCCTTGAAAGAGCTGTCAGAGGCAAAACGCTGCCTGCAATAAAATGTCAATTTCAGATCAAGGCAGAGCTTTACAGTTTAATGAATATTGTGTGTGTAACACACCAGTCACTGGATTATTCCCATGACGTATACGTCTGTATTCATGTCAAGGTCAACGGTGTCTCTTACATTAACCATACTCAACCATACATACTCTACAAAGGAACAGACAAAAGTGCAACTGGTAAATGCACCAGTGGACCCTAATAAAAACTATGAACTAGTATGTTTTTTGTGTTTGTGAGATGTCCTCCTGAATGCAAATTAAAACTTAAAACTAAAACTATTATATTATATTATATTATATGAGCATTATAGATGCAACGCAGACACATTTTTTCCCCTCACAAAACAAAAAAGTGATGCAAAAGTGGGACAGCACTTATAAAATGTCTATTTAGAGTCCTAAGTAGCACAACAAAACATTTAAGAATATTTATTTGAATTATACATTTTGTCTCTTGTATCAATATAGCTTTTGTATATTCATATGATTGAAATTATGAGTGAGTAGATAAGGTTCATTACCGTTAAACTGGGGTGCACCACTCCATCTTTACCGGTCAGGCCAAGGTCAACATTTTTCCCTAGAGTCTCCTTCAGCTTCTTCCCCAAAATTTCAAACACCACACCAACATTTCCCTTCTTCATTTCTCTACAGGGAAGAACAGAAAGCATCTGTTCATCTCGCAGCATTCTTTCATAGTGGAAAAAGCATGCACTCATATTTACAGTTTATACATACTTTATTTTTCCTGTTAGTATTTTGCCAGCATACTGCATTCCTGTGAGAGCGATGTACATCCTCAGGATCTCGTTGGTCCCCTAAAGACATTTACATATAAAAACCTCTCCAAAATGCTAACTTTGCAGGAGAAAGACTAACTTGTCTAGGTTTGAACGTCTGGTAATGTAACAAGACATTACATTACCTCAAATATGTGCATGATCCTGCAGTCTCTGAGGTAGCGCTCAAATGGATAATTCTTGGTGTATCCAAGTCCTCCTAACACTTGCAGTGCCTCACTCACACACACCCAGCCACCCTCAGAGCTGAACACCTGTAGACAGGGAGACACAGAGGTGACAACATCATCGCCGTATATGCAGCTCAGCTTCCTCTTTTGTTTCTTTTCCTTTACTCGAAATTTTCAATTCTAACTTGCTATCTAGCACTGTATTTGAAAGGGTACATTGAAAAGGGATATTGAAAGGACTAATCAATATTCATTAAACTGGAATATAAAGAGTACCTTCACCATAGCCGCCTCGACAGAGCAGTCTGGAACTCCAGGCCGGTCCATCATCCCTGCGGTCAGATACGCCATGCTCTCCATCACAAAGGCATACTGGGCCATGGTGGCAAACTTATCCTGTACCATAACCAATAAAACAATACTTTTAACGTCATCCATCCACTGCCTATCATGGGTTTAAATCTTTTAACTCATAATCTGATTTGCTTACAGTTCTTTGGGAAATAATTCAGTGTATTATGCAAACCCATGTCACCATTACTCCTTTTAAAACAGATTCATGTAATACTACTACTACTACTACTACTACTACTACTA
>JBBPCZ010019719.1:0-14480 GCA_037974445.1 Brycinus macrolepidotus
GCCCTTACTTAGTGGTGTTGCACTGGTGTTGACTCTGGGGGCTATCAGAACAGGTGTATATATACTGAGATCATTTGTCACTTAGATTGCTCACAAGTGGATCTTATTTAACTACTTAAGTGGCTTTTGAAGGTAGTGGTTGGGGCTTCAAAGCAAAGGGGGGGGAAAACGTATGCAGGCACCACTTTTCAGTTTTATATTTTTTAAAATTATTTAAAACGTTCCCCCCCCCCTTTTAACTTCGTTAATCTGTAGTTTTTATTGTAGGTACATCACTTAAAAACAAATTGAAAATCCATTTAAATGCCAGTTTGTAAGGGAACAAAATAGAGAGAATGCCAAGCGGGGTGAATACTTTTGCAAGGCACTGTATATTGCACTTTTTGTACTTTTAACTGGGTCCTGTGACAGTACCAAACGTTACTTTACTGGTCACTTTTGACTTTTATTTTATTGTAATTTTTATTATGTTTTGCACGGTTTATTGAGTCCAGTAGGGTGATGTCTAACGACCTCTATCACTTTTCTGTCCAGCTGCGATGTAAGAATGTGAGTAAATCCCCATCTCAGCAGGTTCGCCTCAAGTCATTTCAGCAACAGTGCTTGGAAGAGAAAGTGTGGGCTTCAGCCCGCAAAGAGGAAAGCCCAACCACTGGATCATTTCCTATTCATCGTGTACCATGTCTCTCTCTCTCTCTCTAAGTCTCTAACTCTCTTTCTAGAAGCTCCATTCCCTGGACATTTCGAGAAAAAAGATCCCTGGCAAGCTCTTATTCAATCTGTTGGACTGAAATGTGCATTTATGATGTGGGGAAAATTTCCCAAGTGTTCCTCCCATACTGTGATATCTGCATAGTATTTCATGCTGGAGATGTACTGATGTATTTGACATATTTGATGAGTTCCATACCCAATGGCCTCTGTATGTTTGAAGAATTTGGTCCAGTTGTTCCAAATCCATACTACTGCCAACTTTCGTCTTGTAAAAGTGCTGGTCTCGTGCTTATTTGAGTTTTTTTTTCTTCCATATCCTGCAGCCTGCCCACTTGACCTAAACATGCCCACATTAATCTCCAAAATAATCCCATTGATCTACACCAAATGTCAGGCTAACCAGAACTAAACATGCCCCTATTAATCTACAAAATAATCCCATTGATCTATATGTCATAATACTGTATTCACTCACTCACACTAGTACTGTTACTGCTCCTGTCGACTGCAATGTACACTATATGGACAAAAGTATTGGGACACACCTGTTTTTCAGGGTTTGGGTTAGGCCCCCTACTTCCAGTGAAGGGCGATCGTAATGCTTCATCATACCAAGACATTTTGGACAACGCCATGCTTCCAACTTTGTGGACCCAGTGTTTGGGGAAGAACCTTTTCTATTCCAGCATGACTGTGCCCCAATGCACAAAGCAAGGTCTACAATAGTGTGATTGCTTTTGCGATCACACTAATAAAAATAAAACTTAAAAAGAACAGTAGTGTAACTGCATAAAAATAAGACTTAAAAAGAACAGTAGTTGACACAATCACACTAATAACTGTAAGAAAAAATTATTGAATGAAATGAGACAATGCTGAACTTCTATAGCTATTTGTTCTCGTTTTATGCAGTTACTTTACATTTGCTTACAGAGCTTTCCATTTTACAATTATTTACATGGCACACAGCTAATTCATGGTCTAAATCTCTTTTCTTTACAATGCATGCAGTTGTGGTGTTCAAAAAATACCAACATCACAAAGTGAATTTACCATGACGATGATTGCCCACCCTTACTGGTGGTAAATGGTGGGTTGTGGTTTGTGGGTTGGGTACCATTCGGGAGCTGGCTGCAGTAAGTCATGTATAGCTAAGACTACTTTTCAGAGAGGACTTTTATGCCTGTTACCCCACCCAAAGTTGTTTCCATGAGTGCCACTGTTGCATGAACCTTCTTCACATGCTGATCTTCACTTGCTGATCCGAAAGACTCCCTTGAGTGGTTCTCTTGCATTCTTGATGGGGGTCTATTAGGCTTTGCCTCAAAAATAATCCAAAAAAAAGTGTTCATAGTGTTAAAATTAAGAATTTATTCATCCTGTTTGTTCAAGAGCTTCTTAAACTTTTAATCTGTCAATTTAAAATGACTAAACTGAAAACAGATAGAAAAGTTAGAATCTGCATTTTTCACGAAAGAAAATGTGTATACACCATGAGGGACCTAGGAGGATTAAGTTAGGTGTGCTTGAGCTGCATGAACCCTCTTCACTTGTTGATCTGCCACCGAAGAGACTCCCTTGAGAGGTTCTCATGCATTCTTGAGGGGCTCTGTTAGGCTTTGCACAAAAATAATCCCAAAAAAATTACAGAGTGTTCATATACTATATATGTAGTTCACAGGTAAAAGAACTTAAGAAGTTTTTTATCCTGTTTTCTCAAGAATTTTTTACTCTATAGATTAAAATATACACTTAAAAATACACAATTGAAAACAGATTGAAAATCTAGGATCTGCTCTTTCTGTGTGTGCACCATGACTGACCTAGGAGGGTTAAAGTAGGTGCACTTGAGTAGGGATAACATTAAAATGTGCGGGATAATTAAAGGTTGGGAAACGCTGGCGTAAGATGTCGATTACGGTCTCATACTCATTTTGTCCTGCTCAGGCTCTGTTCTGTTGGAACACCGGTGACGCAGGGTGGGATTGGCTTTGTGCTGTGAGCTAGTGTGGGTGCCGCTGATGTGGTGAAATGTTCCCTAAACAAGATGCCAACAGGATAGATGGAAAGGAAAAAACAGGGGTGTGTTTGTGTGTTTGTCTGTTCTGTTGAAATGAGTGAGCACACTGAAAGAAATGTTCAGGAGAACTCGTCCTTTCAAGTGATCAGGGCATGCATCACAGAGCCCGATCTATTTGGCTGATGATCAGTGCTAGGTTCAGATGCTAGTAGCCTATTATAACAGCCACAACAACAACTCTGAAACCTCTGAAACCTTGTAAAGAGCCAATAATGAGGTCTGATTTCAAGACAACAAAGGTATGATGTAACAGAGCACTTTATGACATCACTACAAGTGTATGAAGTTTCACATGAGCACTATTATAATCGTGGTAATCACAAATCAAGGTTCAAGCTTACTTTATTGTCATCAGCAGCTGTGAGCATGTACATAGTGCAATGAGACAGCGTTTCTCCACAGACCACGGTGCAACATATAGCAACATTCAACAGAGTGCAAGTTACAACAGAAACAATACAAACATCACAATAAATAGACACCACAACAATGTAAAATAATGTAATGTGACAGTATCGTGTGAATGGGATGCAAACCTTCCAGAATGACAAGTGTTGCACCATAAGTTTGATTATTGCACAGGAGGCAGCAAGTATAATTGAACAAAGTGCAAGGAATGACAGAAACAATACAATAAATAGACAATATATCAGTATAACAGCAGTGTGAATGGGATGTAAATCTGAGACAATACAGTGAGTAGACAATACAGCAATGTAACAGTGAAGTGTGAAAGGGACGTAAACCTTCCAGAATGAATAATATTGCACCAAATGCTCAGTGGCACTAAATGACATAATTGAAAGTAAAGTGGCCCCTTAGAGTCACGCGTGAACACACCACAGCACACCGTGTGAACAATATGAAATTCTTTCTCTGCATTTAACCCATTCACCAAGTGAAGCAGGGGGCTGCCACCAATGAGGGGTGCCCGGGGAGCAGTGTGTGGTGACGGTACCTTGCTCAAGGGTACCTCGGTGATGACACTAGCAGAGCTGGGATTCAAACTCACAACCTTCTGATTGCAGGGGCAACTCCCTAACCACTAGGCCACCAGCTGCCCCATAATCAGTGTAAGATAGTTTACTTAGTCTGCTGAAGCAAAATAATTGATGCAACTGTCTGAACATTGGTCCTACGATGCTAGCCAGCACAGGCATCTTTTAGCTGACCTAACCGAAAATCTTGCCATGAATGGCACTGCTGCCTGAACCCGCTTCACTTGCTGATCTGCAACCCCAAAGACTCCCTTGAGTGGCTCTCATTCATTCTTGAGGGGGGCTGTTAGGCTTTGCATAAAACATAACCCAAAAAAATTAAATAGTGCTCAAGTAAAATAAATTAGGAAGTTATTTATTCTGTTTTCTCAAGACATGAAGAATTTTTACTCTGTAGATTAAAATAAACATTAAAAAAATATAAAATTAAAAACAGATTGAAAGCATTCTCCACAAAAGAAGATATAAACCATGAGGGACGTAGGAGGTTTAAAGTAGGTGTGCTTGAGTAATTAAAGCTTGGGAAATGCTGGGGTAAAGTGATGATTATGGTCTCATACTTATTTTGTCCTGCTCAGGCTCTATTCTGTTGGACATAACAGAAGATGCAGTTAGCATTCTCCTCCAAGTGTGACGAGGCTGCTTCTCATTCATCAGTCAGGAAAGGGGAAAAAAGATAGCTGCAGTGGACAATAATGACACCTCCTCCATCCTAGAATATCCCATCCATTTGATTACATGGTCCCAGAGTGTGGCAGGAACCATCCTCTACAAGGGGGTCTCACTTTTAGCGCTGCGGGGGATTCTTATACTCCTGAGTGGTACCCAAGGCAACCCTTCTTTGTTCTTGTTCCATTCACAGCTCCTCTGATGTCTCCAGAAACACACGCCAGAACATGTGTGTGTGTGTGTGTGTGTGTGTGCTATTTAGTGCTTCATTGACTTCTCAGATAATTAGGTGGAAATGGAGGGAAATGTCCCCCCCTTAAGAACAATGCACA
Organism: Brycinus macrolepidotus; assembly: GCA_037974445.1. NCBI lineage: Eukaryota > Metazoa > Chordata > Actinopteri > Characiformes > Alestidae > Brycinus > Brycinus macrolepidotus. Next base: position 4,794 of record JBBPCZ010019719.1, read on the forward strand.
TTAAACTGGTTAGCATCTACACAGGTGGTCAGTACTGCAACAGAGGGGGCTCTCAGGAGTGGTGAAGCTTGTGTAACCCGAGCCAACCCATGAGCCCTATTCCTCGAACAATGGTGGAGGCCGTAAAAATATTATACATGCTGGCCAAGAGGGCACTTATACAGTCTGAGGGCCAAAGGGCAGGGGCTTTAGGCACTCCCTGGGGGCTCTGTGTGCACGTGCCTGAAATGGAGGATGGGATCTTCTTTCGATTTGTAGTTCTTGTCTGCATTTCTTCCCCATGCTCTTAGGGAGTCTCCCTCTGCACTGCTCATTAGGGAGGCATTTCTGGAGAAGCTGCTTTGGGACGATGACTGTTTTTAAAAGCACTGTTTAAAGAAAACTGAATTGAGCTAAATTGTTCTATAAGCAAAGCTGTAATTGCACAGGACTCATTTAGATTCGCCGCATCGTGTATTGTGTAAACAATAAGAGATGAATGTTGTTCAACAGAGCTGAATAGGACTGAAGTGGCCAAAGCCCAGTATACACACAGAAACACATCGTGCATATAATTACCATTAATGCGCTGTCTTTCTCTCTCTCTCCCTCTCCCTCTCTGTCTTTCTCTCTGTCTTCTCTCTTTCTGTCTGTCTCTCTATCTTCTTTCTCTTTCTCTCTCTCTCTCTCTTTCATCTTTCTGACAGAAATAACAGGAACTGAGGGAGGACTGTGGTGTGTGCGTACGTGTGTGTGCGTGTGTGTGTGCGTGAAAGACAAAAAACTCAGCAAGCAAACAAAGGCATGGGATGGTTATTATGGGGCAATGCTAGCAAACAGAGAGGGAGACAGACAGAGAGACAGAGAGAGAGAGAGATAGATAAATAGACCCACAGAACAAGAGATGCAAATTAGATAAGACAGGATAAGACTATTGATCCCTGGCAGGAAATTGTGGTATTGATTGTACAACAAATTCCCTGAAAAAAAGAAGTGAGGGCAGAGAAAGAAAGAGAGAAGGATGTAGACTGTAATAATAAAGAGAGAGAGAGAGAGAGAGAGAGAGAGAGAGAATAGGGGGCTCCATTGGAGATGCTGCCACCCTGCACGTACACTCCCTCCTGGGGGGGTGGGAGGGGGTGGTCTCTCACAAACGCATGGCCCAAATCACACACACCACATAGCGTCACACGCTGGACATGAATGCGCTTTGTGGATTAGATGAATGTAATCATTGATGTCCGAGTCCGAGCTGATGATGAAGGAGCTCAATGGGCTTTAATGCTTTTCTGCTGGGGAAGGTCTGGCACCCTGGCTACTGGATTCAGGCTCTAAACCCACCCTCTCCGCGCACACACACACACACACACACACACACACTGAGGCCATTCAGGGGCACAGTTCAGTTTTCACATAAATCATCAACATGTCACGGTCCCTTTCTCAGCATCTTCACTTAAAGTAAACAGTAGGTCCCTGACAAACTGCTTCAAACATGAGGGCCTGGGCCACACGCTAGCACTTTCACTCTTTCACATCATTGGCAAAGAGCTGATTAGTTGTTGGGTTACAAATTCAGTTGCTCTTCCCAGTAGATACAGGCCAGCTGAGTGAAGCTTTATAGCGATGCCAAGGAACAACCAGAGATGAGTAGTAACTAGTAATCTATGTAATTTGTAATTTTTAATCAGAAATTAGAATTAGAATCAGATAACTTTATTGATCCCAGAGGAAACTGCTTAAATGCTAAATGCAAATATTGAGAATACCTGAAAATGCAGTTAAATGCCTGAAGATAACACCAGTGTCCTCAGAAGAACAAAGTTCAGTTCCTCGTCCAGTCAAACACACCCTGTTACACCAATAAGATTCCTTGGGCAAGACTAGTTAGCATGGCTAGGTGCAGTGATAAGCTGTCCAAAATTCAATTCAAAAACAAATTGAACAAAACAAAGACATATTTTGCGTTCATCTGGCCTGTACCTAAAATCCTTGTACCTAAAATCACTCAGTACTCAATTAGAAACCCCTCCATTGCGGCTCCACCTTGCTGGTATACAGTTGAGACTGTAGCCACCTATTGATGATCAATTTGTCTTAGCCTTCAAAGCTGCCCTGATCAAATGACCAGATCACAAATTCCTGCCTGAAACACCTGTATCAGCACCACACACTATGATCAGCATCACCACTGTGCTGAGAACCATCCAAATACCATCTGGTCATTAATGGTCCTATGGTGACCTCTTTACAGTGATGGATGGGGCAGAGATGGGTGACTTTGGCATCAACAGATTGACTACAGTCCGTAATTGTAGGCATATAAGCCCACCTACATGGTAGATGTTTCTGATAAAATGGCCACTCTGTGTATTTTGTCCTGTCTGCACTTCTGTAGTCTTGTGGTGTTTCTGTTTTTGTTCTTTGTGGGTCTGTTTTTGTTTTTGTGTTGTGCCATGGTCCTGGAGGAACATTGTTTCATTTCATTGTTTACTGTGTATATGGCTGAAATGACAATAAACCTACTTGACTTGACTAGACTTGACAATGAGTATAGGTATCATACAGGTGTTTCTAACAACTGGCCACATAGTGTATATTTAACCAGTTTGTCTTCATTGTTAGGTTCCCTAATGTCCAATCTGGATGGTTTCCATTAGTGTGATCCGTCTCCTCATCCAATCCCAAACATTAATTATGCTGTACCCTCTTTATTACCCTGTCCTGCCTCTTCCCTACCCTGACATTAAAACTAACATTGTCCCATTGTTCCCCATGGCTCTTGGTGAAATGTCAGAGCCTCTTTTCACCAGACCCAAATTCCACCACTCCATCCAGTTTCAGCGTTGGCCCTGGACGAGGACCCTATTTGTGTGGCGTCGTGTTTCATTTGAATATCAAAGCCCGTGAGAAGGTGGCCAGACGCTTAAAGACCCATTTTTGTTTGGACTTCTTCTGGAAAACGTGACCACTAACGTGTCTTTGGTCAGGGAGTGGGTCAGGGGAAACAATGTGCGCCTTTGTCGTGGGTACGACAGTAATCTTTTTTTCATTGATGGACAGATTAGACAAGCCGCATATTTGCATTTCATTGCATGCCTTCCTCTCTATTTCTGAAGTCTATTAATGAAAAGTTAATCGCTGCCCCGCCATGTTTATTGTGGTGGAGCCCTATGGCTTTCAAGCAGCCCATAGCTGGTAGTTTCCCATCCCGCAGTTACGAAGTAACAAATCTGACCAGCCCAAGCAGTGAGAAAAAAAAAATTAAGACCCTTAATCGACTCTGCTGACTTACTGCTGCAGTCCTGCCGATCATTCACTCTTGGTAGAAAACAAAGAATTTGGTGGGCACTCAACTTAACAAAAGTTTGAATATCTATTTGAAGCTGATTAAGCAATAAGCTGTAGAAAAAATAGCAACAATAAGTTTTGAGTTTTCCTTTAAAATAAAGAAGATAAGCTTGATGAACAACACCTGAGTTCTTTCCAAGTTCCTCTGCCAGTTTATAATCCTAGGTTGTGTCAGTTGTGTCAGTTAGAGTCATAGTTTTAGATTGTATCATATTAGAATAGGACATACCACATTATGCTAGGCTCTATATACCATATGCCTTTTTGCAAAAATCTGAAGGCTTTCAAGAGACCATGCAAAGATGTAAACATTCACATGGCCAGTCTTTAGCACTGACATGTGGGGGACAGGGATATGGGGGTGTGACTCTACAGAACATACAGCACCATGGTCTGATACTAATATCAAGGCAACATGCTTTGAGTCTAGATTCATCAAAACCTGATGAGGCGTCATGACACTTCGTGACATATATATTATATATAAGTTTAGCTAAAGCTTTTCTGGCCTGCTAACGGCTGTCAATACACAGAGTTTATGCAAAGCTTTGGCTTCGTGATATAACACAAAGTATGAAGCAGTATTATAATGGAATACAGAGTTTGATTTTCCATTCTCACTGTGAACATTGCGCAATTTGCATGGTTATTATTGTAGATTTTGTAATACAAGTTTAACTTTTTCATCAAGATGCTGCAAAGTATCACTATAAAAATATTCTACTTGACCTCGGCCATGTATTAACCTGATTACTCTGGGTGGATGAATGGGTGGATGGAGGGATAGATAGATAGATGAGATGAGGAAAGGGAGAACTGCTAGAGAGAGCTATGTAATTAAAGTAAGTCTCAAAATAAGAATGGCGCCAAGCAAACTCTCCCATTGGTTAGATCTTAAGGCACTGGACTGAAGGCCTGGCATGTGAGATCAATCATCAACACAACTAGAAAGAGGAATCGACCATTCATGTTGTTTACTGTACATGTATATTGCCACACACACACACACACACACACATTTATTCTTCTGAAACCAAAACTATCCCCTTGATAGACCACTGTGCTTTAATTTCAGCAATTCCCTGAGATTCTCACCAAGCTCACTCAACCAGGGCTCCTGAGGAATACCCCTAAAACTTCCACTGTGTCAATTTAGCTCACATGGTTAAGCCCAGCTCAGTGGCCCATTGTCAGTATTCCTGTCCCCAGGATGCCTCCCACTCAGCAAAATCACTGTTAAATCTTTCACACTTTCTGGGTCATTTCCGGACACAGATTAAACCTGGTCTCAGACTTAATTACACCGTCAAACGGTATTCTCTCCTGGAAGACCCCTCCTGGTCAGCGACTAGATGTGATCTGTGAGCGGAAACCCAGCTCCTGGTGATAGGAGACACGGAATAATCAGCACGGCGGGAACCAGCGGTCAAGCACACAAAAATCAAAGAGACGCCAAATGTCAGGGTCAAGGGTCAAATGTTTCATTGTGCCGCACACAGATTTATGCCTTGCCTTTTGGACCATGGAAGTGACCTTGCAGCGTTATTATCTATGCAAATCCTGTGAGAAATGTGGCCATCAGGACCAGCGAGAGTGAATTACTCTTGTCAGAAAGTGGACAGTGTAAGAGAATGTAGAGTCCAGCCACTTAACTGTAAACATTCCTGAAGACTGAAATTGGTTTTCTACATTTGATGAAGTCCAGTGAATAAACATTCTGCTTTTGCATGAGTCTACCGCACCCTCCTGGCATGGGAAACAGTGGGACACTCCTAACACTGGCCCCTGGGATCATAGGCATAATTTTAGGCTGGGGACATAAGTCCCAAACACATGGAGTGCATGCTTTTTGTCCCTATCATTTGAAATGTTAGATTTTTCCTCAAATTCTTTCATAGTCTGTTGAAAATCTGGACATAATAACTTGCTGAACCATGGCCAGACGTGCCCGTAAGACCATGTAGAAATTTGCTGTTGCTAAATTTTTATGACACTCTGGCTACTAGACAGTATTCTGATAATAAATAAGAACAGTTCAGTAGTTGTGTGTGTGGTGTGATCATGTAAATACCAGCTAAACCAAAAGGGAATCTGGTTTAAAGCCTTCAGGGCCTAATGATTTTTGGGGGAAAAATTAAAAATGTCTAAAAATGCCTAGTTCACTTTTATACATCAGAAGCATTCCCTTTTATGTTATGCTGATAATGATCAAATAATGGTAAATATAAAAAAATTGTTTTTGTACTATTCTGTCTTGTACCACCCTGCATGTAGTTCTTGCTTTGTTCAAAACCTTATCTCAAAAATTCATCAAACAGTTTCAGATGTCATATCTGTAATATGTATATCATATGTGTAATATGTAATTACATTTTAATAACATCCTCTGATGGAGCTTTTAGAGGCTTTGAACTCTTCAGATGTCTGCTTCCTATCGACACCACTGGGGTGTCTAGAACAGAGCGTTTCACATCAGACCACTCAGAATGACTTCGTAGCCATTTAATTACGCAGATATCTTTTAAAATCATGCATACATTTTGTTTAAAGAACTGATTAGATGAGGTAGGTGTTTTAGAAGAAAGAACAACACTTGAATATGAAGGCCAGTGGTTCTCCAAGACCTGAGTTGGGAACCATTAGTGTAGAAGACTTCTGGGGTTGATTTCTCAGACCAGGATTAAGCCTAGCCCTTCATTTTCTTTTCACTGAAGAAGCTCCATTCTGGTCCAACACTAGTCCAGGAAACGAACCCTGAATGTCATGCATCTTCTAGAGCATCTGTTACAGAGAAACCTGCATGTTCCTGACACCAAACCTGATCACTGGTTCTAGGTTAAGACAACAGGTTCTTAAACATCTTCAAATGATAAGTTGTTGAAATGTTTCATGGCACCCTTCGTTATACATCAACAAGCCTGCTAGAATCTTGAGAAGACTGAGAAAATATTAGTGTCGGATAATTGCAATGCTTAAAAAATCATTAAAATAATGCATTATTCCCATTTCAGACCATTTTATTCCCATTTGAGATGCTCAGACTCCGGTCATGAATCACTGTCTGCCTTGTCCAGCTCAAGGTCTTTCCAGTGGACATTCTCCATTTTTTGAAGCTCTTCCAGAACATACAGAGTGGCCTGAGGAGGACTGCTGGAAGGAGCATATGATTACTTGCCCTCTTTAAATTCTGGTGAAGAGGGTTTTTTCTCGCTTCCACTGGGCTGCCAGCCCTTCCCCCCAGCTTTGTTGTCTTTGTTCTCCCCGTCTAGACAAACTGTGGTGTGTGACTTTCGAAATGTTTGAGTTCCTCCTCACAGCGGCTCGTGGGAAAACGTCAAAAGACAGCAAAGTTCAGGAGGCAGCACTCATTCAAGCAGCCTGTAAACTTTCTCCTGATATTTTATTTATAGTGTTGTGTATTTGTGTGTGTGTGTGTGTGTGTGTGTGTGTGTATGTGTGCGTGTGTGTGTGTGTGTGTGCATTTTAAAAGGCCATGTTCTCTCAAACTGCTGCTTCTGAGCAGAATTTATAATGCCAAATGTGAATTCACAACTAATTTTCTATTTACACACGGGCACAGACTGCTTCCATATTCATAAAAGCGTACGGCATTTCTGACTACACAGAAATAATGGGGAAAAAACTTTACTGCTGTTAGAGGAGCCATAAACAACATTTTTTATTTATTTATTTTTTTCCATGAATCCCATTGATGACGTTGGTTTTACTTGATACGAGTCTTTTAACTCAAGTCTATTTCTGGCTGCATCTCTTTAAGTGAACTTGTAGGTATTGGATTGACTGTACAAGTACATCAAATTTGACCAGATATATTTCTGCTTAATTTGAGGCCATTTACCTGTTCAGATGACCTGTTTTAGAGTCTGGTGATAAACTCTGTACCATGATATACGTTTTAATAGCTATGTCCTTTACATGTAAGTGGTAGAAATTTATCTTGTTCAGAACAAAAGCAGTTTCTAAGTCTCTCCCTCTCTCTGTTTCTCTCTTTCTCTCTCTATGGATAAAACAGAAGGTTCTTCAGATTTGAACAGCAGGCTATCATGTCCCATCAAGAGGGAACATGCCGCTGCAGTGCCCATTCTTGTTATTTGGGCAAAATACCCGCCTCTGCATTCTGTAGCATTGTGCTGGATGTCTAGAAGGAGAGATAAATGTGGTCATTAGAATTCTGCTTCTTTTTTTCTAAGCTGCGTGGTGCACTGGGGTTGAGGATGTTGAGGCCCTGATGCCTATCTGCCGCTGATGAATTCACTGATAGAGCACAGGGTCACTGTCGCAATCTCGCAGAAAGTGGATGAGTGCTTTCAAAAGACAGCTGTGAAGTTTCAGTGTCTGGGTTGCGCAACCAGCTGCGACTCTGCAGAGGGTTTCAGAGCTTGCAAACATCTCATTTTTTTTTTGAACCCATCAAACCCTACATCATCTAAAAAAACAGCAAAACCCCACAAATACCTCATCATCTAAAAAACCAGCAAAACCCCACAAATACCTCATCATCTATAAACACTTCAAACTCCACAGACCCCTCATCATTTACAAACCCCTCAAACCCCGTAGTCCCCTAATCTACAAACCTCTCAAACCCTACAGACCCCTCATCATCTACAAACAACTCAAAGCCCACAGATCCCTCATCATCTACAAATACCTCAAATCCCTCAAACTCATCATCTGCAAACCCCTCAAACCCCACAGACCCCTCATCATCTAAAAAACACCTCAGTCCCCTCAGACCCCTCATCAACTACAAACCCTTCAAACCCCACAGACCCCTTATCATCTACAAAGCCCTCAAACCCCACAGACCCCTCATCATCTAAAAAACACCTCAGTCCCCTCAGACCCCTCATCAACTACAAACCCTTCAAACCCCACAGACCCCTTATCATCTACAAACCCCTCAAACCCCGCAAATACCTCATCATCTACAAACCTCTCAAACCCCGCAAATACCTCATCATCTACAAACCCCTCAAACCCCACAAATACCTCATCATCTACAAACACCTCAAACCCCAAAAATACCTCATCATCTACAAACCCCTCAAACCCCACAGACATCTCATCATCTACAGACCCAAAAGTTACATCCACTAGTCTTGCTGTGTGGGACAGGCCCCCCAGTGGTGTGTGTGCTCACATTTGTGTGTGTGTCCAGCATTGCTAGCTGAGATCCATCAGTGCTTTCAGATTCAGTGTGTGGAAGAGTGTTGTGTGTGTATGAGTCGCAGGAACGCACATTCTTCTCTACACAGCTCTGCTTCTCATCCATGACCAACTGTGTGTGTGTGTGTGTGTGCATGTGTGTGTGTGTGTGTGTGTATGTGTCTACCCATCATCAGGCCTCAAATGACAGATGCGGATGTGCACCCACCTGCGACAACACAGGTAAATGTGTGTGTACGTGCATTTAGGAACCTGTCAACCTCTGCCAGACACCTGCACATCACACAGGAAATGTCAAGAAAAATAGAAATGCATTCATTTCTTGTGCCCTGGTCCACTATATTTCAAACAGCAAAATATGTGTGGAGTTTTAGATTAGTTATTGGCCCTACAATGCATCAGGTTTCACTCGACATGTTGAGCTCAAAGTCTCACGGCTGCCTGGACCGCTCGAGTGGGAAGGCATTTCACCCACCACTTTTTTGGCCCCACTACTTTTTGAATCTCCACCCTAAGCTGCACGGACCACTGACCTTTATGAGTTTGTGTTTGGTGAGAGGACAGCTGTAGCTCAGTATTCAGGTCAAATTTTCAGTATTTCTCACAACTACTTTGCTAAACTAAGACTTAATGTTCTATCTGAAAAGTAGCTGAATACAGTGCAGCATAACGCTGACATAAACAAAGCTTTACATTATAACAAACATTATAACATTTGTCATGATAATAACAAGTAGTTAACATGACACTGTTATAGTAATGGACATAATCTGTCATGAGAGGCCTTAACAGCATATGACCTCTGCAAAGACATGGTTACATCAATGTTATGTAGCAATGTTAGTGTTAGATCAGTCAGAAAAATAGGTGTTTTTTGTAAACCACATATGCTTTTTAGACACAATATGCTTTGCCCCACCACCCTGTCTCATCTCATCTGTAATGATTGAGGTTTTTTTTAGCAATCATCATTTTTAGCAGTGCGCCCATGTGGCTTTTTTTAAGTAAAGTAAAGTGGCCTTTTTTGTCACATGTGAACACACCACAGCACAGCACAGAGTATGAACAGTGTGAAATTCTTCTCTGCCTTTGTCAGGAACTGATCCCACTGTTTGCCCAGTGTAGCTTGAAGGAAGAACCCAAACGCGGAGTGACACGTAAGAGTTT